>CAIGRF010372083.1:3483-47241 GCA_903798235.1 Fraxinus ornus | reverse complement strand
TGTAATTTTTAATTCGTGAATATTGAGATAAAACATGTGAAGAGATGGAAGAAATTTGTTTTGAGGAAATATAATACATGATGCAATAATTGGGATCCGAAAAATGGACAAATAAGATTGAAACATTATTGTTTGCTAATGTTTGTAATTTTTTCTATATCATCTACAAATTAATTAAAATAGAAGAATATTTACATATTTTGAGATATTGTTCTCATAAGAAGAATATCCATTTTCTCTAGAATCAAATTTTTGATAATTTGAATTTGAGATGAACTCGATAAGTTTACAAGTATGGTATTTAATAGATATTTTTTATAGCATAAAATAATTGAATTCAGTTTTGTATCACAACTTCATGAAGTTTGAAATATTTGATAATTAATTAGAAATTGTTCGGCATTCAATTCCATTATTTTGAATTAATAAAAATAAAGTTGAATTTATCTAGATGTACATAAATATGCACACAAGGAATGACATAATGTGAGCGGGGGCGGCCCCACGTTACTGTAGCGCGAGCCCCACCCCACTCACATTATGTAACCCCCTATGTGTATAATTATGTACACATAGCAAGTCTCAATAAAGTTTTATTTTTTTTTATTTTTTTTTTCATTTATTGAACACGTCATCCATGGTTAAGATTAAATAATTCGATATAAAAGCTCCTCAATGAATGAACTGTTCGAATTAATTATGTAATTACTAAGAGTAAATAATTGATGATTGTTGTATATATATATTTTTTTTTATTTATACACTTAGGAATCGAAATGTCTTATTGATTTTGACACCATTGATAAAATGCAATGAAAATTGAAGTAATAATAATAATATAAACTTGTCACCCTCGCTTATTACAAGGTCCAACATTAAAATTCACATATGTAAAGCATATCCATTAAAATGGCTTCCTATGTCTGCCGGTCAATGTTCCCAGTGCAGCCCAACTGTGAAGGCCTGTTTTTTTACCGGCGAATACCTTCGCCTTGTTCACAACGCCAGCTGCCACGTGTTGCGTGTATTCTTTTCAGTCTTTGCTTTATAAACATTGACAATTCTCATTTACTTCTTTTCACATTTCAGTTTCAAAACAAATTTGAAGAGAGAAAGAGTGAGGGATGGAACTCGGAGGAGGAAATGGAGGCTTCCATGGCTACCGCAGGGGGCTGCCACAGAGTAGCTCTGGCGGTAAAGCTCAAATTTAGGGTTTATATATGTCCTTAAATCTGTTTGATATTCCCACGTTGGCTTATATACAGCATGTGCTCTATTCTTTGTGTGGGTGTAAATGTACAAGATAAACACACACACACAGATGGTGGAAAAATGTCTTTTCATACTTCTTTTGAGTAAGGTCTTTCCCTCAAGAACTTTAAGGCATTCTTGTGTTTTTAAATGTGTAATTAGTCTTCTTTTCCGTTTATGGTCTTATTATTCTTCATGTTCATATTCCTCTTTCTTTCTCCTCCATAAAATCTCTTTGATCCAGTTTCTAGACTTCTGGTGCTCTTCACTTGTCAACCCCACACCACCAGGAAAAAGAACTCTCTCTCTCTCTCTCTCTCTCTCACACACACACACACACACACACACACACGGTGTTAATTTCTTTATGAAGGATGATTCATTAGAAACGACAGGTATCCCAACATTAATTAGCTATGAATTTTGCAAATGGCTGATGGAATTGTAGAAGACAATCCGATACCAAGTGGCATGCATGCTGTTTTTGACCCACAGAAGTATGTTAACATATGTCACTCATGCATTCTCAGTCACAATTCCAAACCAGGCTTATTTTGCACTAGATTTGTACTTGCAAATTATCAGAGATGTTTTATTCCCTTCCAGGGTATGTTTCTCTGTTCATATACCAATATTTTATGCAAAATAAGCAACGCTCATTCTTAAAGCCTGCAGCAAGTTCCAACACCTGTCTGAGGAGATTTGGTTAAAATCAAATATTTACACACAAAATGTACATTGAGGAGTAGAAAAGCTTGACTGGATTTGTTTTGATTTTTGATTGTCACGGAGAGGTTTCACATGAATGTTTGTAATTGACTACCTGTCAAAATTAATGACTTAACATCAAGAATTTTAGCAGTTTCTGCTGCTTTTTTGCTTTTCATCAAATTTGTCCTCTACTCATTTGCTACAATTTGGAGTCAAATGAACAAAATAAAAGGGACCACTTTTCAGTGTGGGCTATTGTCCGTTTCGATTTCTTTTGATGGACCAAGTGGACTGAAAGTCTTGGACAACTGTCTTTAAGCCAACAGTATTAGGCCCATTGGCCTATAGATTGAGTTTGTACTTAACAATGTAGGAACTGTTTTTGGACTTTGGAGTATATGGATGTAATGTAGAAACTCGATAACTGCATTTGAATATTCATGCATAGGTACAAAAGCACCAGAGCGGCCTCCTCAGATGAACCAGACCACCAACACCATTGATGACACTGAATGCACTGTTCGGGAGCAAGATCGCTTCATGCCAATAGCGAACGTCATCAGAATCATGCGCAAAATCCTCCCTCAACATGCAAAAATATCGGACGATGCTAAGGAAACAATCCAAGAGTGTGTTTCTGAATTCATTGGGTTCATAACTAGCGAAGCCAATGATCGTTGCCAGAGGGAGCAACGCAAGACCATCACTGCTGAAGATGTTCTTTGGGCCATGAGCAAGCTGGGATTTGATGACTACATGGAGCCACTGACTCTGTACCTGCATCGTTACCGGGAATATGATGGCGGTGAACGTGGCTCGTTGACTGGTGAGCCACTGGTGAAGAGGGCCGTCGACCCAGGTGCTTACGGCGCTTATGGTTACGTGACATTTCCACCGGTGCCCTTTTCAATGGATCCTCACCATGGATTCTTTGGAGCTCCCCCAATGAATGGTTTCCTCAAGGATCCATCAAATGCTGGTCCATCCCAGGCTGCTGTGACTGGCATTGATCCCTCTACCCCTACCAACAGTAAGAAGCAGGTTTAGAATTTGCTAAAAGGAGGGGGTAGCAAAAGAAAAAACAAAAACCTTGCATCTTATGTAATGGATTCACAGAAGTTTTCAGTTTCAGTGTTCGGGATAAAAAAAGCCAGCCCCTGCAGTTGCCCACTTTGAGTACTAATGAGCAGTAATGTTGTTTACGATTTCATTGCTTCTTTTTCTTTTACGAGTACCTTTTTTGTGTAGAATAAAATCAGATTTTTAGTAAAATTTGATAAAAATTAATGAAATATGTGACTGAATTTTTTTGAATAATTAAAAGTATTTCTTAGGGAAGATTGCATCATTGGTCCCAAACCCAAGTTGGTCCTCCACCTTAGTTGTACAATCAATCCTAATGACAAAAACTATCCGAACACCGATAAATAGTCAGATGGCTCTCGGGCAAACTTAGCCTACGTTTGAGCTCCATTTTTTGTTTAAAATAAATTTTAGTGAATTTTTAGAAAACTTGTCGTTAACAAATAGAAATTTTTAGATTTACATACAAAATATTTTATTGTAAAAAAGTGTAGTTGAAAATGAATATTAGATAATAGAAACAATATGAATTGAGAAACAAAACCTGAACTTTAACCTACAAAAGCCACATTTTCAATTTAACGGAGACTTGGAAGGTTTTTTCTAGCCAGAAAGAAATTTTGAAACTATGCCAAAACGTTGAGGACAAACTTGTTCCTGAAACACTAAGTTGGGATCAGTGGTGCAATTTTCCATATTATGTTATTATTGTTATTATAATTAGTTTTTAAAAAGAGGAACCTCCCCAAATTGAAAAATGTTTGTTCATGTGACTGAAGAACCAGTTTCAGATAAGTTGAACAAATTCTGAGTAAATTTTGTAGTTCGAATCAAAGCTGGAACTGTGAAAAAAACAAAAAAGGCAAAGATAAAGAAGGTATTTGTACTCCAAAATGCACTTCATGGAATATAAAATAAGGTCAAACACGAAATATTGATGCACCTTCAAAAATTTGCAATGTGGAGATATCTTTGCTCAGATATGAGGAAAAACATTCTGCTCAGATTACAATTCTGTCTCACAAACCAGAAACCAAAAACTAGAATTAGTGAGGAACCAAGTTTTCCTCTCCCCTAGATATAAATATTGAGTCAAAATCTAGCAAACCGGTCTCTTTATGGTAATTGCCTACTGGATTTTCGTATCACGTATCATGCGCTTGAACTATTTCCTTCTCATTATCAAAAAGGAAAGGACAAATTGATTCATAATAAGATACACTAACCAAAATCTAAGTTTCAATGCATTGCCTTTTTACCTTTAGATCATCTTTATTTTCAACATCTTCACCTTCTATGGTTCCAATCTCTTTCTCTTCACCACTTTCATTCCCTTCTATCTCTCCATCACACTCTCCCAAGTCAGCATCAAATCTTTTCCTTTGAGGAATGACCTGAAAGAATGAATCCTTCCAATCTTTTGCTTCCAAGAACTTGAGGATTATCTCTACCACTTGATTCACAGTAAGGACCTGTACTTGAATGAAAAATATTCCTTCAGAAGGGGAATAATATTTGACTTGATGCACACAAAATTGGAAAAGACAAGAATAATACAACATGAGAAAAACTAATCAAAGAAAATCTGAAGGACAAAAAATTTAATCACGTGGTTTTATTGCCAATCACTAGCTTTGATGAACAAAAATATTATTCATTTCAACTTCTAAGTTTACCAAACATAAACCAACAGTAAGCTGACTATTGCAGGCTATATTTGCACACGCAACATTCTTTTGTTAAACGAAAGCACTCTGGATAGAAACCAATCAATATTGTCAAATTAAGAAAAGTAAAACCAAACACACCTGAGAACTAGACATCTTCAGATAATCCCCTATTGGGAGTTTTGCAGTTTGAATCCCTTGCTCTTCTGCTTTCTTCATAGTTATTCCTTTCCACCTGTTCCGATCCACCAACCCACCAATGATATATATTGCCTTTGGATCCAGTTCATTCAGCACATTTTCAGAATCTGCTGTGAGATATACCAACTTTTCTTTCTGATCTTGAAATGCTTCAATATAAGTCCGATCCTCCTTCTCAATTAACCATTTATCATATCCAGGGAGCCGCTGGAGATGATTTTGCATTTCTCCGACACAGCTGGTCAACCAAAGATGGGCCGGAGAAGCACATCTGCTGTTTACAGCATAACAATACATAATCTGCAAGTTCCATCTATTGGAATTAGCTTCTTCTTGAATCGACTAAGAGTCTAATGATAAATATTTGCCAGAAAATCAACATAGCTTAGCTTCTAACGAAAACAAACTATCACCAAAATCATAATATACTCCAAATAACATTAAATTGGATCAAGGGATGAGTTGAACAAAGGCAACAGGATTGGACCAGAACAGATGTGCAATGATTTGACTGCTACTCTAAAACAGTCCATATAAATTGAAGAGAAGTTTAGGTCCAGCTTTCAAAAACTTTGAAGGCAAATTTCAACCATTGGATTAATTTATATGCACGAAATTTCTCTATACACTTACACTCCACACCCGGTGTTAGATGACCGTATATATTCAAGTTTCTCAGCTTCAAACAATTGCCGAATGACAATTATGTACAATTTTTCCAAGAACGTGCCCTAATTCAACCATCAGTTCTCTGGAAAAATTATGAATTTTGAAACTGGTATTTCATATAGTCTTGAATTATACACTTGTTCCAGAGTCTTTCAGTAAATTATTGTGAACAGAAAAAAAAAAAAAAAAAAAACTGCACCCAGTTCATCAAGATTATTGATTTAAATTCTGACATTTTAATTAATCTTTTCTATTTTTGAAAATTCGTAGTGCCATTTTACTCAATTGTTGTAACGCAGGCCTCATGAATTAGAATTTCATTTCTAGAATGTCATTATAATCTTCTTTCACCTAGAATACGGAGCAAGTTCACATTCAGTTAAAACGACATCGCATTTACATTTGAAACAATAATTTCCCCCAAAATAAGAAGATAAACGACCTGTTGAACGAGGCTATTGAGCTCAGAAGAGTTCATCAGATGCGCGAATTCGAGATCAATAACAACATTTTGGCCATTACTTTTCGCTTCGTTAAGTTTCTTGATTTTCTTTTCCCTTTCTTCTGACCGTTTTTCCATTCGCTCTTTTCGCAGCCCTTTTCTTTCCTCGATCAGCTTTTCCCTTTCCTCCTGGCTCACACTCGCCAATTTTTCATCCCATTCTTTTCTCTTTCGCTCTACTTGTTGGTAAAGATTAAAATCGGATTAAAATTGAAAAACTAGCCGTTATTCCTGACTTTTATTAGACGAGTGAGACTCAATAACGGTTATATTTTCAATTTTAATTGGATTTTAATCACTCTCAAACACGTCCTTAGTATTTTTTTTTGGGAAAATTACACTATTGGTCCCCTGCATATTATATCAATAGCAGATTGGTCTCCATCATTTTAGAAGGAGCAAATTAAGCCCCTGTTTGACACCCTTTAATTTCTCTTTCTCTTTCTCTTTCTCTTTCTCATTCTCATTTTTCATTTCAACCACACAATCTCCTAATAAAATAATATTACACATAAATCAAAAACTTTTTTATCATTTTTTCACCACACATTCTTACATCAATCACTATTCCAAAAATTATTTTCTACTAAAAATGGGTTTCAAACAGGGGCTAAGTGTGTGTTGAGCCACATTAATTTGGAATAATGTATTCTGAAATAATAGATTGATGGAGAATGTGTGGTTGAAAATGAACTAAAATTTAATGTGATGGAAAATATTATTTTTATTGAAGAATGTATGGTTGAAAATTAGTAGAAGAATGAAAATGAAAAATTTAATGTATATCAAACATGGGCTAATTTTCTACATTTTATAATTGCAAAATTAGATCTTAATAACTAAACCAGCCTATATCTTTCTTTAGAAGAAGATTTCAAAATTACTCTTTGCTCCACCACTAATATGTCTTGTTATCTATCCAAGTACCCGACTTCATGAAGCTAAGCGTTTGTTTGTCAAAGCTCTTAATTCTCATAATTAGTAGTGTGTATCAGAAATTTGAGATTAAAAAAATAGATAAAATCGCGAGTGTTGAAAAATGTGTAATTCATTTATAAATACTTACATTCTTTGACGGACTTGCCGTAAATTTTGCTTCTTCACATAGGAGTGATCTCAAGAAGTTTGAAATATTTCTAAGAAGATCACTAACAATTTAACAAATATTTCAACAAATCTTGTAATAATACATTATATGCAACTTGAGTGTTTGTTTGATAAGATTTCGTTAAAATTTTATCAATATGTCAAATTTTAATTTTAAATAATATATTTTATGGATCCAGATTTCTCATCAACTTTTTAATCAGATATTTCATCAACTTTATTATAATTTTTATCAAAGACTTTGTTACATTGGCCCTTAATGATCTTTCATGACGATAGTACGATGAACGAACAAGATAACCATGTGGGTAGAATGACAAATAACCTAAAGCGGAGGATCATAAAAGCTAAAAAACTCCGGTCCCAAAAAGTAATTTATGGATAATATGGGGGTGATAAAAGTCAAGCATGAGACATCAAACAAAGGGAAGTGGACATCTCAGGAGCTTTCTTGTTCGGACAACCTAAGAACAAACCCTTTCGTTACATCCCCAAATTAGTTACAACACCAAATGCTCTTTCGGATTGATCTCCTATTTCATTTACCGTGAAGAAAATTATCTACAATTTAGTTATCAATGGCTCAGAAGCTGCAGCAGCAGCTTAGTGAGCTCGGATTGAAGCTCGATAACCCCCCTGCTTCTAAAGACGCTCTCATTAAGCTATTGAAGGTGGAAATTTATGTTTAATTTTTTATTTTGTTTGAAGTTTTGTTTCGTGTGAATTTTGAGTTTTGTTGCTTGGTTTCCATTTGCGGGAGTCCGCTTGTAATTTGTGATAGGTATTGTTTTGTGTAAAATTGGGTTTGGATTATGATTCCTGCTCTCGATGCTTTGTTTCTTTATGGGAAGAGCGAGTCGACTCTCTATTCTAGACTCTTAACAGAAGTGTGGCAAAGAACAAAATAAATAAATCTCCATATGCCTGCATCTGTATTTCAACAGGTCTATTTATATATTTAAGAGCATGTTTAGCTAAGCTCATTAGGTGCTTATAAGTTATAAGCTCAGCCAAACATGCTACAAGTCTTGGACGGAAGCAAGGGAAGAATCTCCATTTTCTTAGTATCAGAATAGCAGATGAAGATGGTAAATTTGCAAGGGAAATTTATTCATCTGGACTTATCAGACATGTCAGTTCTAACCGCATGGAGTTACTGAAATCTTACTCCATTATTCTGCTCAGTTGAGAGTCTTATCCACCAAATAGTTATCGCAATGAATCTCTGTACTATTGAATCCTTTTCTAATTGTTTGCTGCTTAAATTAATCTTTCTTTGAATCGAAATTCTTTAGGATGAGGTTTTATGGTTATGTAAATAGTTAGCTGGACTTCTAATTGATTATGTAATGGTAATCCAATGCCTTCCTTACTGCAGCAAGGTGCAGCATATCTTTCTGAATTGGATCAGTCACCACTAAAATCTGTATTGGAGTCCATGCAGCCTTTTCTTATTGCAATTGCCAAGCCAGAACTTCTAAAGCATCAAGACAGGGAGGTCAAGCTTTTTGTTGCTGTCTGTATCTGTGAAATAACTCGAATTACTGCACCTGATGCTCCTTATGACGATGATGTTTTAAAGGTACTTTATCTTCTGTAGCAAATAGGCAATAGAGGTAACAGCTTGATGTTGGTACTTTGTTTGTCTCCATGAAATTTTTTGGTCTCTATACAAGTTAATTGCAGCTGTAACTGTTCCAGGATATCTTCCAGTTGATTGTCAGTACTTTCAGCGGCTTAAGTGACACAAATGGCCCATCTTTTGGAAGGAGAGTTGTAATCTTGGAAACTCTTGCAAGATATAGATCATGTGTTGTGATGTTGGATCTTGAATGTGACGATCTTGTTAATGAAATGTTTAGCACTTTCTTCACTGTTGCCAGGTGCGTCTCATTTAGTATAGGATCCTTACCAATTATTACAAATGACCTTATTCATCTTGAAATGTCTGCTTTCCATTCTACTTTTCACTGGTTGGTTACTAATTTCAGTAACTTCAAATGTTTAGATTCTTTTATTTTTTGTAAGAAAATAACAGTTTGTTTGAGCAAGGATACTAGAGCATGTTTGGGTCTGCTTATTCTCTTCTCCATATAAGTAAATTAAGCAAGCTTATAAGCCCAACTAAACATTCTATGTTGCATAATGGTTATTTCATTCCTTGCATGTATTTTCCTCCCTTTTTGAATATTATTTTCCTGATATTCACAGCAATATGTGGTACAAGATTTGTTCCATTTGCATATCAATTGCCTCATGCAAAGATGTTATCTACTTTCTTTTGTTTTGATATTAGTAAATTGTTGCTTTTCTTAATATGCTGGGGTATTCCTGCTGCTTGCAAGGCCATTTATTTGGCTTTTTTCTTTCCTTCATGTTTTCATATATATATATTGCCTATGGCACTGAATTTGTTACTGTTGCCAAGTCATGTCTATTTGTCTGTGCGTTTGATCACAGCTGCACAGAATAAGCATTGCTGTCTTGAAGTATTCTGCACGGGCAGGTTGGACATGGCATTTGGAAACATTTTGTTCAGGGTACCTCATTGGTACAGTTAGATTGAACATGAAAGTCATTTAGAACAAAATGTCGTAAATTCTCCAGAGGTTAATGTGTCCTTTCATAGACTGAATATGCAGAACGTTGTGAAAAGTGAATACAGAAACATGAGGAAACCATGGCAGTGTAATGACCATACCAACCCCTCCAACTGCTCCAGCAAAAATGAAAAGAAAAAAAAAAAAAAAAAAGAACCACCACCAGGAAAAAGGGAAAACGATGGAGATGGAAAAAATGGAACTGATATTAATAGAAGAAAATTTTTACATCCTGGAAATGGTTAAGGCAGGTCTATAGGCATTTATTTATGTATTTATTTTCTTTTAACCATAGAGAAGGAAAAGTCCTTGTGGAGAATAGAAGGCTTGAAATTATGTATCTCCGTGTCTCTATTCTCCTTTGACTTGCCTGAAAAAAAGGTAAATAAATAGTAACTGAACGTCTCAGAAATGCGTCACCCATGCTCTGGTCAAGGCATACAAATTAGCTCATGAATAGTGATTTCTACATTTTTTTGGATTGTTTACGGTTCATCTCAATATTAAAATATCTTGTTGCTGCCAAACTCTGTGCCTTCCATCTACCCTTGAGAGGCTTTTGAACTTAGTGCAAAGAAAATATACGTCAAAGGTATTGGCACTTCATGATGGAGAATATGTTCCACCATTTTCTTTACGTTCATATAAGCAACACCTTGGTAAACATCTGCCACATTCAATAACTTAATAACCAAGTTGGTTCTTATTATCATTGTTGATATAAAGTCGGTCGGCTTTGTTGGAATAATCAATTTGGATGGTTTAGTAGTGATAATGCTTAAAGCTAAATGATAGCTTTGGTTCTATATGACATAACTGGTTTCCAAGGCATGGAAAAGTGTGAATTTGCTGTCATGACTAGTATCATATGCTTGCAGAGATGAGCATCCTGAAAATGTTCTGGCGTCAATGCAAATAATCATGGAGGTTCTCCTAGAAGAAAGTGAGGATGTGCAGGAGGATCTTTTACTTGTTTTACTTTCTGTTTTAGGTCGCAATAAAAGGGTAAGCATCTGCTGCCTCTATGTTTACAGCTTCTTTGGATGCCGGCGTGCTGCCTTCTTAAATAATTAAAATTCGGGCTTCTTGTTGCTAGGATGTAACATTGGCTGCAAGGAGGCTTGCTATGAATGTGATAGGCCATTGTGCTGCGAAACTCGAACCTGGCATAAAGCAGTTTCTTGTTTCATTAATATCAGGAGACAACAGGTCCAAGAAGTGCCAGATTAACTATCATGAAGTCATCTATGATATCTATCGTTGTGCCCCTCAAATATTATTGGGAGTTATTCCTTTCCTAACTGGAGAACTCTTGGTAATGACTGACAGCTTCTTTTTGTGTCTCCTTTGTTTTTCATGTACGTCATTGATAAAATGCTGTTGAACTTAGTTGTTTGTCCTAATCTGACATAGAAAAATATTTATCTTTTGGTCGGAGAAAATTATATCATAAATATTAATAATTTACGAACCATCTTTTATTGTTGAGGTGTTTGCAATATTGCATCCATGTTAGAGTTGCTTTGAAAAGATATTTTAAGAAAAAAATACATCAGCTGGTAATTCTTTACTTTCTGTGGTCCATTACTCGACATCAACATGGACAAGCTGGTTTCCAAACTCACTTTTTATATATTCTCTAGAAAAAAATTGTTGCTTTCAACTCTTTATAGCTTAATTGTGAAAATTCTGAGTTCCTAGTTTTGGTATCTACAGACTGATCAGTTGGACACTCGTTTAAAAGCAGTTGGCTTAGTTGGGGATCTTTTTGCGCAGCCAGGATCTGCTATCTCTGAAGCATTCCAGCCAATGTTTTTGGAATTTCTGAAAAGGGTGACTGATAGAGTTGTGGAGGTCAGAATGTCTGTCCTTGAGCATGTCAAAAGTTGTCTGCTGGCTAATCCTTTTAGAGCTGAGTCTCAGCAAATTATCTGTAAGACTTTTAAATAGTTATCTAGTAGACACTCCTCATGTCTTTAACCTGACATGGTTTGCATTCTAGCTGCGCTTTGTGACCGACTGCTGGACTATGATGAAAATGTCCGTAAACAAGTTGTCTCTGTGGTTTGTGATGTGGCATTCCATTCTCTAACATCCGTACCTGTTGGAACTATCAAGCTGGTTGCGGAACGCCTTCGAGATAAATCTGTATGCACGAACTGTCTGTGCTTGCTTTGTCATTTTATATCTGCCACATGCCTTGCTCAGATTCTGATAATCTCTTCTGCATACATCCAGTTTCTTGTTAAAAGGTACACAATGGACAGGCTAGCTGATATATTCCGAGTTTATTGCTTGAACCGCTCCCCTGTATCAACAGAGAATGATGAATATGATTGGATTGTTGGGAAGATTTTAAGATGTTTTTATGATAAAGATTTCAGGTAACTTATTTTTTTATTGAGTGATTTAATTTGTTGCTTAAGGATGGAGTTTTTTTGGATAAATATAATTAACGTCATTAAACAAATCCCAACTAGATGACTAGCAATTGGAAAAGGCAGTTTACTATGTCAAGTCCAAAAAGATGTAATATTTCAGCAGACACTAACATTGATACTATATTGGAGCCTGGTTCTTTCCCTGCAGATCAGACACAATTGAAACCATTCTATGTTTATCATTGTTTCCAAGTGATTATTCAGTCAAAGATAAGGTGACAGGCTGGATAAGGGTTTTCTCTGGATTTGACAAAGTGGAGGTTAAGGCTCTTGAGAAGATACTAGAACAGAAGCAAAGGTTTGTTTTGAATTCTTATTCTGACTTTAAAAGTAATCTGGTTCTTTGAGCAACTTCAGTTTGCTTTCAATATATACACTATATATCACAGTGTGATCCCAAGGATTTTCCATCATATTGCAGATTACAACAAGAGATGCAGAAGTACCTTTCCTTCAGACAGTTGTCCCAGGTTCACAATCATAAATTTTGATTTCTAAATATACGGCCGGGGGAGGGGGGGAATTAAGGAGACTTTTTATGAAAGGGTACATTCTTACCCAAATGCAGGAAGGTGATGTTACTGAGCTCCGAAAGAAAGTATTATTCAGCTTTCGCGTTATGTCTCGTTGTTTTACTGATCCGGCAAGGGCGGAGGAGACCTTTCATATTCTTGATCAGTTAAAAGATTCTAACATTTGGAAATTATTGGCAAGTCTTCTTGACCCAAACAACAGCACCGTTCAAGCTTCTAGTTCACGGGTAAGACATTAGACCGACGTTGGATTCTTTCGGCATTCTTTCTCTTCTTTTCAGTTTTTGTTGACGAATCTAAGTTTAAAATACTAGCAAAATTACATGAGACGATATCTCATATACCTTGATCCTCCTGCAGAGTGATTTGCTATGTATCCTTGGCGAGAAGCACCAACTCTATGAGTTCTTGAATGTTCTCTCTTTGAAATGCTCGTATCTACTTTTCAACAAGGAGCATGTTAAAGAAATCCTTCTAGAAGCTGGCATACAGAAATCCACTGGAAATACCCAGTTACTTTTGTCTTGCATGACTATGCTCGTGGTAACGCACCCCCACTCATTTTTATTTTATCTATCATAATTTTTGACGATCAATGGTGTAACATCATCTTGAACTGTTTACTTTCCTTGATTTTGGGAGGAAAACATTGACCTCATACACATTGAATTCAGACTTATTTTGTACTGATAAGCCTGGGAGCCAAAAGTGGGGCAAATGAAACTCACCCAGTTTCTCTAAATGTATAGCATGTGTTGTGTTTAAGATCTCTACTGCTGTAAACATGCATGCGCTCGTTTGATAGGACTTTATGACATAGACATGCTGTTCTTGAATGCTAAAGCGCTATTCATTGGCTTGAATTCATGTACTTTTGCCTTCCTAATGTTCACACACCACAAAGAACAAATAAACTAATTATTTTCCAATCTTAACAATATTTGAAGCATAATTAATGAGCTGAATAATTTATCATGTTCGGTCTAACAAATGAAAATTAATTGATTCCACTGTTTGCAATATAATTGAGAGCTCAACAGTTCTAAGCTCGATTTATGATGGATCCATTCATGCATCACCATCAGAATGTCAATGGAAAAAGTAAAGAACTTTTGTTTTGTTGAATTGTTTTTAACCTCGTAGGGAAACTGCTTTAGATTGATATCACAATCTTCGCGCTCTTGACAATTTCTTGAAATGCTAACTCCCTTCTTTTTCATATTTGACATGATGAATATTTCAGATTCTTGCACGTTTCAGTCCTTCATTGCTTGGTGGAATTGAAGATCTGATTCATCTTCTTGATGATGACAATGAAATAATTAGGGAAGGTGTTTTGCATATTCTTGCAAAAGCTGGGGGAACCATCCGAGAACATCTGGGTGTTTCATCAAGGTTTGAAAAAAAAACTTCTGATTCATAGACCAAATATTTTGCTCTTTTTATTTTTTGAAATGCCATTCTTGTATCTGCAGATCCTTAAACCTTATACTCGAGCGAATATGCATTGAGGGCAACCGAAGGCAGGCAAAGTATGCAGTTCATGCCCTGGCAGCAATAACAAAAGATGACGGACTCATGTCACTATCTGTTCTATACAAGGTTTCTGATTACTAAATTAGGAATTATTTCTTACTCTCATCTTTAGTGCTTTACTATGCTCTTATGATATATTTCTGTTGTTTTCTTAACATGCTGACGAGATTTGTTATCTACTTTTGAGTTTGAAATGGACAGAGGCTTGTTGATTTGCTTGAGGAGAAGTCACATTTGCCTTCTGTACTACAATCTCTTGGGAGTATAGCATCAATTGCCATGCCAGTATTTGAAACAAAAGAAAGTGTGGTTCAACAGTTCATAAAAAAAAACATATTGGAGCGCAGTCATGTATGCCTTTTGTGATTCTCTGGACTTGTGTGGCCTGTTTTCCTTTTCGCGTTTAAACTGTTTCATTTTCAGATGTCCGAAGATGAAGCAAATGGATGTTGGGATGATAGAAGCGAACTTTGCTCATTGAAGGTGTTTGCACTGGAATAATTTTCCATTAATTATTTTAGATGGAGCCACTCATGGCAAACCTTTATGCACTGGATTAATAATTGAATTATTTCTGCAGATTTTTGGGCTGAAAACATTGGTCAAGAGCTATTTACCCCTCAAAGATGCACATCTTCGTTCAGGAATTGACGACCTCATGGAAATCCTCAAGAACATTCTTTCTTTTGGAGAGATCTCAAGAGAGATCAAATCCAGGTAATGTAGGCTATGTGGTTTTAGAAAGTTCTGTACAGGTAACTGCAGTGCAATGTCATTATTGGCTTGCCTGGGTACTGCTCTTTATCATATGTGGATTTCTTTTTCTGTGTTACAGTTTAGTGAATAAGGCTCATTTGAAGCTTGCAGCAGCGAAATCTGTTCTTCGTCTATCAAAGCACTGGGAGCATAAAATTCCCGTTGACGTCTTTTATCTTACCTTGAAAACTTCAGAGGTAGAATTTATTTGAATGAAAGAATTTGATTATTCATGGAATACATTTCCTCATAGCTGTTACAACAAAACAGTTTGCTGAGCAACATTTTTTTTCTGGTACTTCAAACTCTTGGTGTGTCCAGGCTAATTTTCCTGAGGTGAAGAAACTATTACACGCTAAGGTTTATCAATATGTTAAGGAACGGACTTTAGACCCAAAGTATGCTTGCATCTTCCTACTTGACATTTGGTCTCAGCAGCCTGATTTCGAAGAGGTATATGATGTGCTGAGTATACATGTTGTATTTATCTGCTGGTCGAGTAACAGTGAAAGATTCAACAAGTTCATATATGAGATCATGTCATGAATCTTCTTTCCCGATATATTTGGCAGAACAAACGCAATATGAATGATGTAATCCAGGTTTGTCAGCAAGGGAGAGCACGCCAAGTTTCTACACAAAGTGATGCAAATTCTCTACCACTCTATCCAGAGTATCTCCTCATATATGTGGTCCATGCTCTTGCTCATCATTCGGCGTGTCCTAATGTTGATGAATGCAAAGATATCAGAGAATATGAGGCTATTTACAGGTATTCCATGTCAAAAATCAATATCCTTGATGATTTGGATTCACATGGAGCTAGTATGTGAAGCATGGACACCCCTCCTAGGGTGGAGTGTCGGTGTCTGCATATATCGAACACCACCCTCATAGGAGACTCTGGGACACATTTCTGACATTGCCAGTTTCCTCATTTTCTGACATGCCTTGGCTCGTGTGGCTTGTCCTATATATATGCCCCCGTTTGACATCCATTAATTTCGCTTTCTCTTTCTCATTCTTCATTGCAATCACAAATTCTCCAAATAAAATAATATTACACACAAATCAAAAAAATTTCATCACTTTTCCACCACACATTCTCACATGAATCACTATTCCAAAATTTCTATTCTCCTCAAAATGGGTTTCAAACAGGGGCTATATATATATTTTTTGTTTCTTTTGAAATCCGAGGGATATGTCTTTGACATTTAAAGGACACAATAAGCTCCAATTTGCAAATTTTTGAATATGACTAGGAGTTTTTTAGGTAATAAGACATTTGTGTGATAATGTCCAAATAATGTGTGAAATTCCACAGACTTTTCTGTTGAATTTTTTTATCTACTATTCCATGTTTTCTTTAGTTGGCACTAGTAACTAATAATATATAACCCAAAACCATCTCAGTTCAACTAATAGCTACTCCTTTATTTCAAAAGATTTCCCCAGAAAAAATTAGAATCAAAGCTAGAAAAGAAAAAAAAAAATCATTTTATTGAAAAATGAAGAAGAATTAAAAAAATAGAAATACATACAATATAATTTTGAAGAATTTTAGTTATCCTTGTCCTTGATGTGTTTGTTTTCTTTTTAAAACAAGTTGTTGGCCTGTTCCTGTCATGTAGCGTCCTTGTCCTATGTCCTTATCCATGCTTCATAAGGCTGGAGACTCAAACTGCAAGCAACCTCTGAAATCTCTTTTTTTCCTCTTTGTTGTACCTGAAAGAGAAATACATTTGAGAAGTTCATGTCCTAAGTGTTGTACTTCTCCTATTCAGATCCATTGTTTGAATTTGAAAAGGATACATTTCGAGCTCATCCGAAGAAGGAATGTTTGGAATTTGAGAATACTTGATTCCAGTTAAATTATGAACAGCAACCCATAAAAAGTTGAAATTTTCACAATTATCTTTGTATTAAGATGTAGTGAGTTTATGGATGATTCTTCTCCGTTAAGCTGAAAATATAGTTTTTTTTTTTTTTCTTCTTGTATTGACTAATTCTAGCACTGTATAAAACAGCATTCTCATGGAATCTAGATGGTGAAAAGTTGTTTAAGAACTATTGGAGATCGAGTCAATATTACATTAATCTATGAACATATATAGTTTGTTTAAGAGAGCAATCTCTGTCGATGTATATGTGCGTGTAAAAACAAGCTTATAAAATAGTTGGGTGGCATGGAAAATGTGGGCAAGAGTTTTTTTAAACTGCTCTGCATGAAGTTGTGGGTCTGTCCGTTGAAAATCAAATTTTCTTGAACCTGTACACTGGACAATGAAATTGCAGTTCTGAATGCATGGAAATCTCGTTAATATTTCTTAAACTGCACTGTATGAAGTGGTGGGTCTGTCAGTTTAAAATCAAGTTCTCTTGTGACCCTTACGTTGGACCATGAAAACTTCAGCCGTTTAAATAAATCTTAAAAGATTTTTTTATAGTGCTACTTGGTTGTGGATTAAGGTTGTCTTGAACATTTTCAGGCAATTGTATTTATTCCTGTCTATGCTATTGCATGGAGGTGAAGACAGCAAATCTGATGTCAGCATTGACAGAGACAGAGAGAGTATTTCTTTAATGAAGTCAATATTTCTATATATCAAGCGCTCAGAAGATGCTTTTGATGCAACTAAGTCAAAGGTTGGGTACTGAATGCTATTAGGTTTATATTTTCTCCTTTTAGCCATAAATTGTCAAAGAATTTCTGTATGTTTACAACACAGGACATTTCTCCTACCCTTTATAACTCAGATAAAAAGGGACCCAAAATGGGTGCCCTGGAATAATTTGATTATTGGTCATTGGAAAAGGACTGTCAAAATTAAAACAGTAATGTCATTAATGTCTTTCTACCGCTATTCAATCTTTTCAGAACTCATATGCTCTGTGCGACCTTGGTCTATCAATCATTAAGCGATTAGCCCCCAAAAAAGATGATCTTCAAGACTTAAATGCGCCAGTGAACCTACCTCCAGTGCTATACAAACCACATGAGAATAGAGAAGGAAATGAGCCTCTGGTATGTATCGTCAAACTCCATTTTTATATTTTCTAGAGTGAATACCTAGCAAGAGGAAGAGTTGTCTGCTCCTCTTAGACATGGTTAGGTCTGATGTTTGTTGTGCAGATGCAAGTGGCTGAATGATGTTACTCCTTTTGATGGATCCTTTTGAGTCTACCTTCATGCCTCTCTTGAGTTCACTCAACTGAATACTTTTGGTTCATGGAAAACATAGCACACACTGCGTCATTGTTTTGCTTCTCTAGCGACCTCAGTATTTTAAGAGCTTTTGTTTGCACCTCCTTTTTATTTTTGTAAACTCATTGTTAAAGTATCAACTATCAAGTTATGCTATGAAAATGTTATTGCCATACAATTATTTGATTTCATTCATTAAACATGCCAATTTTAACAATATATATATGATATTGTGATTTCATTGGGCGATTGAGCATATTGGTATTGTTTCTGAAGTTTTTTTGTTCTAAATACAATTATAGCCTCTTGACCATCTCCCTATTTACGGTTTCTATGCATGTTGCATACATTTTTATATTTCTTCTAGGTGGATGAAGGGAATACATGGTTGGCAGATGACAGTATCTTGGCCCACTTCGAGTTAGTCAAGCTGGAAGCTAATGGAACTGTAAGATTTGGAAAAGCACTTCCACATAATGGAAAATTGGTGTTCCAACTTGTACTTCTTGACTAATTTAATTCAACTGGCACTTTATCGACTTCAGGTTTCAGAAGCTGTGGACGATGGGGGCATAGACAGTGAAACGGAGGGCAGTGAGATGCCTTTGAGTAAAATGATGAAACAACTAAAAGCTAAGGGAGCAAAGGCAAGAAAAGAGGCAAAGAATGAGTCTGCACTGGCTGGAGTGAAAAATGAAAATGATGTTGATATTTTGAAAATGGTGAAGGAAATAAGCTCAGATAGTTTAGGCATAACCAGAAAGTTTGAATCAAGCAATGGCCATGAATATGTTAATAAAAAATATAGAAGTGATAGTAAGGCTCAGAAGAGGATAAAGGTCTGTAGTGAATCAACAGGTGTTCCCTTACCAAAACGGAGGAGATCATCATCTGCTCAGGGTCAAACGTTCTCTGCCTCTAAGGTTACTTCAAAGAGTAATACAATGCCAGTTGATGATGAAATTCAGGAGGCACTCACAGTTGATTTTACTGAAATGAATGATGAATTTCAAATTGGTTCAGAAGATGAATTTATTCAAGAAAATATTACTGAACCTGCAGAGTCGGACTTTTTGGTCTCATGTATTAGGAAGAAATCTGGTTCCGCAAATCAGAAAAGGAAACGCTCTGATAGTGATCATGGTGAGGCACATCATCGTTCCAACCATGATGTTAAGGTAAATGATTCCATATATAAAATTCATCTATTCATCAATCACTTGGTTGATTCTCAATGCCCATTTTCATCTATTCATCCATCACTTGGTTGATTCTCAATGCCCAAGGCATTTCCAGTGTGAAACTATTGGCAATTTGGACTTCCCCCAAAATTTAACAAAATTACTATATTATTCCAACTGACAAACATATTATCATTCGACAAATATGGCAAATTCTAATTTAAACAAACCAATAATCCCCCACCAAACCAAGCACGATTCCCATTTATATGTGGATTTCCAGAAAAACTGAAGGATGTCTTCTTCCTATTTTAGATAGAGTTTAACTATTTTATTTTTACCTAATAACTACTGGTGCTGCTTCCCGTGCTATTTATTCAACTTTCAAGTTAGGCTGGAAGGAGATATGGAGCTTTTTAAAAGTTGAGGCAGTGTAAAATTAATTCAGGTGAAATGTACAGAAAATACTGAATGACTGTAGTTTCATGTTATAACATGATCTTTGGAGCCATGGCAATTTTTGTGGCATGGCTGCAAATTTGTTATTTCTATTTTTGTTTTCCTCAGAATGCGAGAAATTGTGATGAAGATATGACCCCAATTCCCACTATGTGAGAAGTTGTTTCTTCACATTCTAGGTTGTGTTTATGACATTTTCCCAATTCCCACTGCTTTGCCTTTATGCTTCGACATTCCCTTCAGTTCCTGCTTTGCCTATATTCTATTTGTATTGAGTTCGTTTTAATTATTTTAACTATTTAGTTTAAAATTTGAATTATTTCACAGAGAAGAAGAAGAACGAGTCACCGCTTCATCCACTCAGGGTACGACATCTTTGAATGCGACTGTGTCACTTGATAATTCTCTAAATGATATGTACTCCTCACCTCCAAGGCCTCTGCCTTGTGATTCGGATCCAAGGTATTTCCTAGATTTACTATATTTTTAAGTGCATAATTTTTTGGATACATATGTTAAATCAAAAAATTTTACACACTCAAATTATCAAGTCTTCCCACTACGTGAACACCATTGTGTATTCAGTTTGTGCAAATTGGAATAGTATTGAATATAGTCATTAAACATGATGTTAGAAACTGGGTGCTTGTCCTAAGTTGTGATAAAAAGTTCACGTGAGTTAAATTTTCTTAAAAAGTTCCTTTTAGATAATATAGGGCCATCATTATATCTATTGGCATTTTAGCTACTTTTGTCCTTTAATTTTTTCCTTGCTGCTTCAAAAAAAAAAAAATTATGTTTGTCTCGGAACCATTAACTTGATTTTGAAGGTTCACTTGTTAATTAATGACAAAAAAAAATTCAGGCACACCGATGAGCTCCTTGTGGATTTGTTCAACTTTAAGTTGAGTAGGATCAGTTAGTTATAGACACGTAGGGAAACAAAAATGGATTGTTGTTAAAAAAAGACAGGCACCCTTTACATCCTGTCCTGATGATTTTAACTAATAAATCTATTTATATTATTGATAAATTGGCACTTTTGTATGAATTACGTGCAGTTATTTGCTTATGACACATTTAAGAAGCAACTGATACAAAATCCGGAGAGCATTCCAAACTATGTATATCTGCTTCTCCTATTGCAGGTGCTGTTGCAGGAATTAGTTCTACCTTATTCACTTACCCACTCGAGCTGCTCAAAACTCAACTCACTGTGCAGGTATAACAAAGTCCGTTAGCCCATCCTTTTTTGAGTAATTCCTTGTCATATTTTTTTGCATTTACTGTCCTTTTCATTTGCAGAGGGGCGTTTACAAAAATCTTGTAGATGCATTCTTGAAAATTGTAAGGGAAGAGGGACTTGCAGAACTATATAGAGGCTTCACTCCGAGTTTAATAGGAGTAATTCCATATGCTGCCACAAATTATTATGCCTACGACATGTTAATAATGTCTTATAAGAAAGTTTTCAATAAGGAGGAAATCAGAAATATTGCTACGCTATTAATTGCATTTACCGCTGGTGCAATTTCAAGCAGTGCAACGTTCCCTCTTGAGGTGGCTCGAAAACATATGCAAGCAGGCGCTCTCAATGGGAGACAATACAGAAACATGCTTCATGCCCTTAACTGAGGGGTTGGTAAATTAAGATATTATAGATCCTAAAAGATAATTGGAGCATTATATGGAGAGAACAACTTATGGAGAAAAAAATTCAAAAGATAGAAGAAGAAGAAGAATCTTACGATATGGTCTGCGAATGGATGAGTAAAGGGGTATGGTTGGCAGCACAAGGAAGTTCTTCTTAAAAAGCTCATGAGGTGAGGATCTCTTTCCTTTGTTGGTTGATTGACAAATGTTAAATTTTTGGTTCCAACTAGGATTATTGCTCATATTTTGGGTTTTTTAGTGAGGTTATTTTTTACTTCACTCATTTTTTGTGTAGCAATGCAAGTGATGCTCTTGATAAATTGATTTTTTTCTGTGTGACTGAGACCTGTGTACTTGAAGATACTGGTATGCTAGAGATTCATATGAAACCAGATCCAGACAATATACCATCACCATAATGTGGGTGCCATAATATTGTTTCCATTCGAAATTGTTTAAATAGAAGGAGTTACTTAGTTTTTCTGTGTTTGCAGGGATACTGGTAATTAATGACAGAAGAACTTATAGACTGACTTCGCACAATTTTGTTAGCTCGAAACCCTTAATTTTTTTACTGATTTTTCAAGGTTCGCTGAAATTGAACACTTTTATTGTTTCCCAACTTTATCATGATGTATGTGTTTTACAGGATCGAGAAAGAATTGGGTTTTGTCTTACTAATGATAATAATACCTGTTCAATTAAATCAGTTGGAATGGTGATTTACGGACTATTAACACCTGGTCAGGTGGTGATTATTTCTTAATTGTATCAGTTTTGAGGTTATTGTATTTTTACATTAGATCTTAATTATTTTAGGCGGATTTTGATTTTTATACCTGCGGATTTTGTAGAATTTACCTGTTTTTACTACTGTAGTAAACACCAGTGTAGAGGGGTGTATTATGTGCCTTTGAAGTTTGAAATTTTGAGGTTCGGGTTTGGAACCTAGAAAATGAGCAGTCAAAAAGAAGAGGATCAAAACGAGAAGATTAAAAGGGGTCTTGTAAATGATTCCATATATAAATTTGATAGCCACATAAGAAGTTCTATTGATGATTATATGTGTCTTGTTTTATTTCTCTTCCAATGCCGCAGAAGAAGAAAGTGATGGAAGCTGATAGCAAACTTTCAATCGGTAATCCCAAGTTAGGATCTACGAAGAAGAGAAAACAGAAAAATGTTGCTGAGTTGGCTAAGGTCAGCTTATCCTATCTCTTTCTGTAATTTCATTTGAACTTTAATTCTTAATAATATAGACTTAAATGCTAAATTACGCTACTCAAACTGTTTCTCATTTTTGGCTTTTCATAATTTGCTTGTGTATACTGTATAGTTATGCATGTTTATAGGAGTACATGGTAACATGTATGCATTTTGAAAACTACATTATCTTGTAATGAAAAATTGAGATTCAGTTGACTTGCTTTCACAATGTCTAAATCTCACGTTATCTCATAATGGAAGAACTGTCATAAGCTTTATTATTATTGTTGTTCTTGTTACTACTACTACTTGTTGATCAATTATTAGATGCATTATTTTTCCTCGCAAGTTCTATTTTCTTGAATATGACTCAGTTTTGATGCTAGTTCCCTTTGTTCTTTAGAGCACATTGAGGGACAATGGAAGTTCCATGGCGGACTTGATTGGTTGCATAATAAAAATTTGGTGGCCATCAGATAAAAAGTGAGTGATTGATTGGGAGTTTCAGATATTGGATGTAATTTCTTTGAGCATCAAATCATTCTTCGTGCCAGTATGCTTTTGAATATTTCTCAAAAATTACTCCCACTAAGCCCATTCTTTGAAATTTTGGATCCAAGAAAGGTGTAATATCAATGTAAAATGACCAAAGTCCCTAATTTGTCTCTTTCTTTTTTTGTTACATTTTCTTTCTAATGGGGCTACAAATGTTAAGGAGATCTTTCTAACTTCAGTAATTATGCTTCACTGGACCTTCAGTAAAAGACTTCCCTCAGTGTGATATGTTGTTGACCTTCACTTTACAAGATCGCCTCCTAAAGAACTCTCTATCCAAAAAGTCTGTCTGTCTATCTATCCATTATCGATACTGATCCTGCATTTTAACATTGATATAACCTACAAATTTACCGACTACAAATAAGGATTTTATTTATCATATGTTTTCTCTTTCTATGCTGAGTATGCTGCTTTAAGATCTCGTAAACTCTCAAACTTTACAGGTTCTACGCAGGTGTTGTGAAGTCTTTTGATTCCCAGAAAAAGAAGCACGTGGTAAGCTGCAATTTGCTGGCTCATTTTCCATCATAGTACTATAGTAAATTGTTTGTGCCAATTTTAAATCCTAGAGAGCTTTCTCATTGTTCACAGTGTCGTAAATTTTACTAATTAATTTGTTGCAAAGATATTGTATGATGATGGGGATGTGGAAGTTCTACGATTAGACAAGGAGCGCTGGGAGCTTGTTGACCACTGCCAAAAAGCTGTAAAAGCTGTGAAGGTCTAATTTTTCAATTATTTTTCCATTGAAATTGTACTATTTCCTGGTTTGTCATTAGAGTAAATATTGTGGCTTAAGATCTAACAAGGTTTTCAACACCATTTGCAGTGGTCAAATTCGTTGAAGGGTTCCCATCCTAAAGGAGTGTAAGTGCTGCCGTCATATAATGCCCCAAGCTACATATAGTAGGGCATATTTTACGATTTGCTGAAGCCCCCAGATGTATCTGAACAAATCTAAATGGGAGCTCATTTTCCTTGCACATTAAGCCCCTGTTTGGGCTTCATTTTCTCAAAAAATGCATTTTTCCAAGAACTCATTTTCAACCACACATTCTCTTATAAAATAATATTACACGTAAACCCAAAACTCTTTCTTATTTTTAACCACACATTCTCCAAATAATCACTATTCCAAAACACAATTTCCCCCAAAATCTCATTTTAATGGAGCCCAAATAGGGGGCTAAAATTCTGGCTTGATGGATAAAAATTTTCTTGAACTGTTATTTAACATATACACTTGCTGTCATTCTCTTCTGCAAAGGTGTAGTCAAATGCTTGATTAGTTGATGCCTCTGTTTGGTTTTCATTTTTTGTTGGTAAAACCTCAAAAAGCCTATTTAATTCTCCAATTATTTATCATATCCCTTTTTCATTAAGTTCATTCGATCAAGTACCTTATGTCAGAATTGAGATATTCTATGGTTCGAATGATTCTAGTTTCCAAAAAAAAAAAAAAAAAAAAGAGTGGTGGTTAAGTGGATAGTACTTATGGGTCATACGGAATGTATTTTTCAAATTAATATTTGGCGCCTGTTTGAGGCGCATTAATAGCAAAGAAAAACATGTGACCGTTAGTTTCAAAAAATTTGAATTGGTGTGGAATAAAAAGTCAAACATTGCGGCTCAAACGGTTGGATTTCTCATTTTATTGTCTGAATAATGCACCTCAAACAGGGGCTTGATTTTGAAAAGTAGAATTTAAGGAGAAGAAAATGAATCCCAAACAGGGGCAGTACAAAGAAAATAATGTTCATTTAATTGTTTATTTCACTTCACACGCCTGTTGCATTAGCATAGAAAGCTATGTGGGAAATTTATCTTTTCATTAACTTTGCAGATCATCTGGGAATAAACGAAAGTCCATAGGAAGCTCTAGAGAAGATAAAAAAATGTCTACAGTGTAAGTCAGCTGTTGCGATCCAATCGAGCTTGAAATATTTTTGTTTTTGGTTCATCATCAGCTTATGTACAGCATTGACTGGCAGATCCCCTCCATCTCAAACAAGAAGGAAACGATCTACAAAAGAGAAAGTGGAGCAGATACGTAAGGGTGTATTGAAGAGTAAATCCTCTGCCCAGAGGGGGGGAAGCCCAGTTGTTACACAACCTGAATCTTCCACAAAGTCCAGTCTTGATTATGTGGAATCAGGTGAAAGATTTTATTTTTACATTTTGTTTCTTTTGAATTAAGAATTCTAGTGATATGTACTGCTTTCTGATGTTAAAATCGAAAGATGGTAATTCAAAGGAATTTTGTGGTCGTGGGATTTCCTGATCATTTTTTTCTCCTCTATAACTACATTTTGCCATTCTTTAAATATGCCGTACATTTTCTGACAGGATGTATAGTTTTGTAATATCCATTTCATAAACTATTCAGCTGGACATTACAGCAAAACCCAGAGGTTAAGTTTACTTGCCAAGAACCATACACCACTCGTTCGTATTTACTTGTATAAATACAAACTAGATTTCAAACTTGGCTTGGGACGTAATCATTTGGAAACGAGATTCTCCATGAAAGATTTAATTAGTCAATTTGTTAGTTGTGATATTTTACATTTTATTTTGTAGTAAGATAATTGTCAAGACAATAAACATTTAAACCATTAACTGAAGCCGATAATTGTAAGCTGAAATCTCCAAATACTCACTGATTTCCAAACGTATAATGAAATCTCATGTTCTGTTACCTCGACATGTAAATCATTTGTTGCGAATAGCTGTGAAATTTCAAGCTCAAGATCTCCGAGGTTGGAAGTTGCTTTAAATTTGAAAAGTGCTTCTAATTTTTCTTTTCTATTTACACTTTTTCTTACCAAGAGCAGTATAGATAGGTGTTCTGTTAACTCTTCTCCTCTTGACAATTCAGAGGAACCAAATGAAATATTTGAAAAGAGTTCAGCTGATGAAGAGCATTCTGACAAAGATGAGGGGTCAGTTTCGGAGGAGAAACAAATGGAAGATGCTGAGGATGTCTCAAGTAATGCTGCAGAATCCAAAGAAGAAGAAATGGTAGAATCAGATTCTCAAGGCAGTCAATTTGATGACATTAATAGTCATCCACATGCGTCAAATAAACCCGGAAGGGGGACTCCACCTTCTGATTTTCTCCTTGCGGAGTTTTCTGATGATGAGCCTCTTGTACTCACACTGGCCTTGCACTTCATACTATTTATATTCATTGTTGATACAAGTGATTTCTGCATGCTCATGATGTTTTTTTTTTTTATTGCAGAGCACATGGAAGCAGCACCGAGTAGGGAAATAAGTTTGAAGGCAAATACTTCTGCAATGAAGCCATAGGGTGTAAATTTTAACTGCAACACACTTGGTGTTCACAATGCAATGATCCAAATTGGTGCAGTACTGAGAAGCTGACATTAGATGACAACATAGAGTAATCTTTCTTGATAATGTCAGTTGATTAGGGTAAAATCGTTTACCTTGGGAACCCTAGTTGACCCTGTTGAATAGATGTAATGTTTCCCCTTGGACTTCAGTAAATTATAGGACACAGTAGAGATGTAGTAGCATGGAGGATACAAAGATGAGGACATGGGCAGTGCTAATTGGGAGCAATTGAGTAAATGTTTTGTTTCTTCTTAGGTTTCATGTAAAGTTACAATACGTCGCACATTCTACTGTATCTACTGTATCTTGGGTCATCGTTATAACTTAGATTTCTCTTTTGTATTTTGGTCAACGTCATGCAAGTGCATATTGCTTTACTGTCGCTTTGGGTTCCAACAGCATTTTAATGTTTCTTGAAAGTGTTATGGTTCTTGCAATAACTAGGAATTGTGTTAGCTTCAATGAACGAAATTCTAACTTCTTTCCTAACCTTGCTGTAGTGTACAGTTTACTATTCAAATATATTCTCTAGGGGTCGATGTACATTGGTGAACAAAAAAATTGTTCACTGTCATTCTTGGAATTCTGTGAATATATACATCAGCGAATTAGCGTGGTGATTATGAGTCTTCCAACCTTAAAAAATGAGGTTTTGAGTTCCCAGTCTATGTAAATATGTAAATTTGGGTAATCGGGTGATTGAACTGTTAATGTGAACTTTAAATTGAACATGACTTTTAGTTGAATTGAAGAGAAATGTTAAGAGATTTGTATTTTTTTTCCCCAATTTTAAGTCACGTGAAAGTTGCTATTTAATCATTTGTGATAACGATTTTGATCAAGTGGAAGTTGTAGGTTTAAAGGTTGTGGATCTATTATGGCATTTGTAAAAAGGTTGGGGAGCATAGTCCAACCCCGATAACAATTAGAAATTAGAATTAGCCTTTCGGGGGTATAGCTCAGTGGTGCAAATGACAGGAGTGAGGTAGTCTCGATTGAATTGACAGTCGCAGTGTGAAGATTCGATTCTTGTATCTAATAAGGTTTGGAACTGGACTCTTTGTGGGCATCATTACGACAGCTTTTGCACTCGATCTGTTGAGGTACATCTCGCGATTTACCCCCTCCACAATGTTCTAGGAGTGGTGCAGCAGGCCCTCAAAGTTAGGGGTTGAACCTCTTTTTAGAAATTAGAGTTATTATTAAGGCCTTTTAAATCTTTTCTTTCCACCTCTCCTTCTCTCTCTCTCAACCGCAAAATGATTACGCGCATGTTGAAGCTGAAAACAACAGGTGAACCGACTAACCATTCGGATCCAAACCCAGACCCGGAAGAATCAACAGCAGAGAAAACAAATGGAATGACAGTGATAGATTTAGGAAATGGAAGCCAAGTTCTGTACACGCCAAAATTCCTGTCTTACCAAAATTCCTGGGATTATTTCCATTACCTTGATAAGAACATCCCTTGGACCCGACCCACAGTCCGTGTATTCGGACGGTCCTGTATCCAGGTCTGCTCTCCCGTTTTTCTTTCTCTACAGTGTACTTGTATATATTCTCGCAAAGTTTTTCCTATTTATATTTGTAGAGTTGTCTCCTATTTACTGTTTGAGTAAATTTCTGGAAGATTTATGTCTGAGTGGATATTTTGGTTAATTTTGGAAGAAAATAATGTGCGCCGTGTAATGTATAATAAAACTAGAAATATTCAGGGGTGTTAATCGAATGATTAATTAACAAAGAAATATAATTGATGATTTTTTGTTAGAATATTGTGGAACAGATTTGTATTTTACTTGGAATATTTAGCACTATATACCTCTAAAAGATAATACTGATAATGGCACTCCCTATGAAGAACTTTAATTTCTCTGTTTGATATGAAAAATACCATTGGAATCATTTTACGAATAATGATAAATATAAGAAAATAAATTTTTGGGTGGACGGATGCCACATGGGGCTACATATGTTTGTATTCTTAAGAAAATTAAATATGAATTCTATGCTTCTAATGCAATTCTGAAGAATGGATCAGCGCCAGTCCCTTACCTTCGCTATGTAATTGGTGATATTGTAAAAGAATTGTTCTTTATTCTCTCACAACAAAGTGTAATGGAAAGGGAACCGACTGCAGGCGTGAGGATGAGGGAACGTGAAATTGGCAAAGGAAGAGAAATGGTCATAGGATCAGGTGAAATGTGTTGCGAAGGGGAACATATTGTGAAGCTTAGTCTTTGCTTAAAGCTAATAGGTTATTTTAGTTTCATATAAGCCACGGTAAGCAATTATAAAGATGTTATATTTAGTAGCCTAAAGCATCTTAGACTAAGCTCCAAGCTATTCAGCTTAAATTAAATAAATAAAATTAGTCATGTTATCCTTTCTGATATCAAATTAGTGTTTTATCCCGATTTTGTTATCTTTGATATTGCTTCTGTGAAGAACAGATTGTTAATTTCCTATAAATTCCTTTGTACAGCCCAGAGATACGTGTTATGTTGCAAGTGAAGGATTTCCAGACCTAGTTTATAGTGGGTATCAGCCTCGTGCATATTCTTGGGATGAATTTCCTCCCCTTAAGGAGATCTTGGATTTGGTGAGGTGGCTTTCTCGTAATTTTACATGCATCAAATCCTAGGTTATGTGACGGTTTGGGACATTTAACTCTAACAGTACCATATAAATGTTGCTTTGTAGGTCCATAAAGTGCTTCCCGGAAGTAAGTTTAATAGCTTACTGTTAAATAGGTATAAAGGAGGCAACGACCATGTTGGTTGGCATGCTGATGATGAGAAACTTTATGGACCGACTCCAGAAATTGCTTCGGTTTCATTTGGATGTGAACGTGATTTCTTCTTAAAGAAGAAACCCAGTAAAACAACAGTTCACGGTATGATCAACCAACTTATCCTTTTGGTTTGACTGAGCATGTTCATTTGCTCCCAAACAAGTTAGGATATATTACATTTTTTCTTACTTCTTAAATTTTTTTTTTAAAAAAAAGAAGGTTACTTGGTTACAAAGATGTAGTGCCCATGACTGGATTTAGGAACAATTTCAGTTGCAACGACATAAATCTGTTTATATTATAATGTTCATTTTTTTTATATATTTTTTGCTTTTATGCCAGCTAAAGAAAATGGGGATGACCCTCCCAGCAAGCGGACAAAGAAAAATAATGATTCAGACCAACGTTCATTCATGTTAAAGCATGGCTCGCTTCTGGTAATGCGAGGCTACTCCCAAAGGGATTGGGTCCACTCAGTGCCTAAACGTGTTAAAGCAGCAGCAGTAAGAATTAATCTCACTTTCAGGCTCATTTGCTGATTGATATTGAAGAGCTTTATCCTGCTGCCAAAGATTTTTTTTTTATGTTCGACTAAAGAATAGTTTGCAATTCCTCCGTTCGAGAAAAGAATAGTTTGGTTGCGATTGCAGGGTTTTGAATCTAGTATGTTTGTTTCCATGTGGAAAAAAGAAATGTCAGAACTTAATTGTGTACAAAACATAAATTCTATTTTTGTAATATCGGCCAGTGTCGTTTTGTCCAGCTTGCGAAACATGCTTAATCGAGATGTTATGAAAAGACTGTACAGAGTTTGAGGCAAAGTTTGTGGGTTTTCCTTCCTTGTGTTCAACCCTTCTCTTAAATTACTTTCCTTTTTCTTCTCTTTGGATTAGAAGTGACGATTTAGAGATTAAAGATATTGTTGGGTTTGATAAAAGAATGTTTTAATATTAATTTTTATGTCCGAATTTTCAGAACTTATTGTTAAGGTTAATCTCAATTCTCAAATGATAAACGCAACTATACTTTCTGTATGCGAAGACCAGCAACCTACAATGACCATCTCCACGAATCGTTTTCCTTCTATTTTTTCTTCAAATTTGTGATCTGTGTAAATTTCTTCCTCTTGTCCCGCACACGAATTAAACAACAAACTATTAGTTCTCAATATATTTAAGATTAATACATGAATTCCTTTTCCACCACGCAATTCAGTTCACATATCTAAGATGCAACACAATGTCATCAACGATATGACAATCGGAGGATTTCTCCACAACAAAAGAGAATGAAAAAAGAATCAACTAGAAATGGGACAACATAGATTTTTAGAAAACATAAAATGCTTGGATTATCCTTTTCGGTTTAAACCAAAAGTACAACAAATGACGACATGACTGGTTTTAGTGTCAGCACATACATATACACCAGAATACAGATAGAGAGGCTACCAACTTGAGGGGTGCATCTAATCTTAGGCCCTACAATGTCTTAAACTCAAGAATATCTTCAAGAAATTGTACAAAACACTCCTAATAGTGAAGATCATCCGGTGGCCAAATGCAACGCAATGCAAATGAACCTACTTATATCACAAACTTGTTTCATGTGTTTGAATTCTGTATTTCTGAAACTTCCACGAACGAAAAAGTTCTATTTAATCGAACAAAGAGATAGTATTGTAACCAAGGACCTCCCCGAGACCCCTTCCAAGCATTCATAGATAGGCTTATTGACTCTTACAGGCAGATAGAAGCCTGGTCACAATTTTCTGACCTTCATGCTGTTAAAAGAAGAAGGTACAGAATAATAGTAGACGGAGCACAACCAAGAAAGATTCCAATAACACCATTATTACCTAAAAGAAATCGAACTCTAGATATTTGTCACTTTTTTTATCTGGACTGGCTACGGGAAGAGCAGTTTTCTCGTTTTTTATTGCTGCTGGAACAGATAATTGTTCAAACTCGACAGGTTTCGGAATCTCGGGAGGGGTAGCACAACGTATCAATGCCCAATTAACTCCCTCGAAGAAAGGGTGCTGCTTAATCTCAGTTGCACCTCTTTTATAAGCTAATCTGTGTTGTGGTTCTTTCACAAGCAAACCCCTGATCAAATCCCTGGCGGCAAAACTAACTATGGGTGATTCTGGAAATCTGAGAGGTTGTCCGACAACATTAAACAATGTGGCTCGATTGCCAGATCCTTTAAACGGAGTTTTGCCAAACAAAAGTTCATATAGAAAAATCCCAAAAGTCCACCAATCCACTGCACTTCCATGACCTTCACCTTTGATGATTTCAGGTGCCAGGTATTCATGAGTTCCCACGAATGACATTGACCGAGCATTGGTTGGTTCAGCCATCAGCTCAGGTAATGGGCTAACTTGGTTTCCAATTTCATTTTTGGGCTTCCCATCCTTTTTGGATTTCCTTGAAAAGAGACGAGGAGAGAAGCATGATGTTGGAACCACACACGATGGCTGCATGCAGGCAGGTTCAATGCAAGCTGGCTGGACACAATAGACAGAATTTTTACGCAGGGTCTCGGATTCCAATGACGAGGTCTTGACCAATGTTGGGCTGACAATACAACGAAGTGAAAGATCGAAATCTGAGAGCATTATATGTCCATCTTCCCTCACTAGGACGTTTTCTGGCTTAAGGTCACGATATACAATCCCAAGCATGTGTAAATATTCCAGAGCTAGCAGGACTTCTGCCACATAGAATCTGCCACCAAGAAAATGAAAATAAGAAATGTCAAGTGCATTCGATCCACGATAGACTTCTATGTTAATAACGAAAATTTCAGATGAATGGTATTCATTAGTTCAAAGATGACCACAAGATGGCAATTATATCTAGTTCTCTTCTAATATTTAAGGCATTATTAATAATTGATTTGGCGTCCCTATTTCTACAAATCTTTTTTTTTTTTTTTTCTGAAGCACGAATTGGATTTTATCACACAGTAAGAGATTAAACCAAGGATGGCTTGTCCTTATTTCACTTAACATGAACAAACCAATACAATTTCATGCCTGAAATGACTTACATCTTGGATCCTTAATGACCTGATAGTTCGAGAAGCTTATTAAATGTCTAAGATATGAATTTCATAAGGATGTCGGACCATATGGAAACGTAGAAAAATATTACAAGCCTGTACAACATTTCACATAGTTAAAATTATTGAACAAACTGGAATTTTGACTGAAAGAAGAGGCATAAGTTTGTACTGAGATCATTTATATCATGTGCAATGAAACAGATTGCTTGTATATATGTAATTGGGGAACTTGATAGAAGACAATTTTGCAAACTTGGAAGAGACAATTTTGCGAAGATTCAAGTTACAAATTGAAAACTTTACAAGATAATGGGATGACAAAGTTTTAGTAATGCAACACAGCTTATTTCCCTAATCTCCCAAGTTGCAGCATCATGAGATCAAAAATTTGAAAATAAAAGAGTGTTTTCATTTCAGAAAATGAGTTTATATAACAACTGGAAGCAGAGAAGTGATTATAACATCTGATACTAGGAGAGAGGAAGATGATGACAATTCTACGAGAAAAATATGGTGGAAGTCATAATATTGATTTTGATGCACTACAAAACACTTGATGCTTTAAACTTCAAAATAATATTGAGATATATAAGCCAGAAGTATAAGTTTGATGACTATGATTTTAAAAAGAAAGTTTGGGTATGTATTTCAGATATTTTCAAGAATACAGATTATTAAAAAAAAAAGGATCATTGAAGTTTTCCTATTAAACTTTTGATAACTTTAGATATAGTTTGGAAAAAAGTCATACTTTACTGCTTGTTCGGAAAAATACTTTCCCGGCTGCCTCTGTCTAAGACTGTGTAAGTCTCCTCCAGGGCAGAATTCCATAACCAGACACGAAAACTTGTCAGTTTCAAAGTGGGTGTAGAGACTTGGAAGGAAGGGATGATCCAGGGACTGTAATATCTCCCTTTCCGTCTGAGCTCGGAGAAGCTTCTTACGACCTGCGAGGGATGCTTTGTCCATGACTTTCATGGCGAAGTAGCATGTCGTCCCACTCAACTCGGCCAAATAAACACTCCCAATATCTCCACAGCCTAATCTCTTCAACAGTCTGAAATGAGTCAAACCTAAGACACCATCTCTGGATCGGACTGCTTGGATGGCTTCCCATCTCGAATCATTTGCTTTGTGGGGTTTGCTGACACTGCTGTTAAAACTGCTACAAGTGCTCTCGTCACTTACATCACTGCCCGTACTTCCTCGACGTGTACTGTTCTTTCCGCTCTCGACAAAATTGGCACGATCACCACCGTCACTAACATTTGCCGACACTGAACTATTTTTCACGCTCCCGTGCTCATTTGTTTTCTTTCCTTGATCAACAGAACTTTCTTGTGAGCTAATCTCATTTACTTCCGAATCTACAGCCGTTGACACTTGCTCAATATAGGCCGAAGAGATATTTGAATCAGATTTTCCAGATGACAAATTTGCAGACACTTCAGAATCAATTGAACACACTTTTTTGCAGTCAATTGCCTCGACTTCTTGCTGAACACCATTACCTTTTTGTTGCATTTCTTCAGAAAACCTATCGCCAGTTTTTGAGGCCATCAAAGAGAGAAATTCACTTCGCTTTTAATTAAATTCGAGAAAATATTGATCCATGATGTCTTTTTGATTAATGTCAAACCGTTTATTCACCATCAACGCTGCCAAATAACAAACATGTTAAAAATTGAAACAATAACCAATATAACAAAGGGCATTTCTGATTTGACAATTCAGATTCACTAATAAAGTGAAACGAGAACTACCAAAGTTGTATTGAGCAATTTGACGCGAAAATTCAAATCAAGTGAATACCAGAATCACATCTAAATCGTGGAATCAATCAGTGATGAATATATGGAAATTGCAACAAATTAATCAAAGTTGAATCTCTGAGGGGGAAAAAAAAAGGTTCAAACTCACCATATATTCGAAAAGCCCCTTTTATCACCTCATGTGACAAAGAAGAGAGAGGAAATAACAACAAAGTGGTCTACAAAAAAGAGAAGGGAGAATACACAAGTAGAGAATTCTGGTCAACCACACAACGTCACCCAAACACTTTTCTCAACATAAGATATTAAAGAATTAAAAATCAAAATCACTTCCAGAAAACCTGAAAAAAGAGAGTTTGGGAAAAAGGTAGATGCAGGAATCAAGGGCCACTCAAAAAAGTAAAGATGGCAGTTTCAAAGTAGCATGCAATAATTTCATATATTTTCATAGAACAGGTAATCAGAGACCAAGTAACGGTAAAATTGTACAAAAATCAAATCTTGATACAAAACCCACAATAATTATGCAATTCCCAAGACAGATCCACAATCAAAGAGTATAAACAACCCAAAAAGAGAATCTTGAAACCTAAAAGGCCACATACCTATAAACTACAAGAACCCGGAAAAGAACAGAACTTGAAAGAACAGGAATAAGAAAAGCACCTAATCAAGTATGAGAAGGGCTTAGCTTTGGGCCTTTGGCAGAGAAAAAGTGGGATGAAGAAAGAGATCTCTCTCTCTCTCTCATGACCTGTTTCTTGTCGGTTTTGTACCTGTGACGACAACGAACAAGTGGAGGAGAGAAAGACAGAGATGTTTCCAATATTAATATAAAAATTGGATGGGACCCCATTTCATGGACTATTTAGGCGAATCAGAATTGGAGGGGGTGTTGGGGTCAAAACTCAAACTTTTTCAGTTTTTCTTTTCTTTCTCGTGTAGTACTTTTCTTGGAAAATTGCACTTGTTGATCCTTTACCTATTGACTTAATACTGAGGAAGGTTTTAAGCTTCTATTTGGTTTGTCTAAAAATCAAATTTTTAGTAAATTTTGATAAATATGATTAAAAAGTTAATAACAATTATGAGTTTCATAAAATGTATTTAAGAAAAAATTGAATTTTAAAAAATAAATGTCAAACAAGGGCTAAATATTGGACTAAGCATTGATGTAGAAAAGATAAAGGGTCGAGTGCTAAATGATCAATTCGAGATAAAATTGAGGTTAGCTAATTAAATAAAGTACAAAATTTAGGCATCAAAATCGGCTAGTTCTTTAATAATTTAAATTGGTTTCACTATTTAAAGCATATAATTTGACTGGCTTCCAACTTTTCTAGATGAGTGGTCCGATGAGGATTGACTTTGACCACTATTGTAAGTTGAGTAGTGCTAGTTGTACAATAAACCTTGTAAGTTTGTGACGAGTTGGTCTAATAGCAAGTTAATTTTGAATATTTTACTATAATAACAAAACAATTAGCAATGATGGAAAAATTTGTGCAACAGCATGACACAAACATCACAAAAAAATATATTTGGAGCAAAACTTGTAGCTTCATAAAATTAGACAAATGAGGATTACTTGGTGATTCAACACAAATTTGGATAAATTTCAAATTAAGAACTAGTCCTTCAGCTGTAATAAAAGATTGAGGATTAACTTTTACTAGAACATAGATTGGGGACCATGGTGTGCAACATGCATGTTATTCTTTGTCCCACTTTTTTTTTTTATTAATGAATCGGATAATATGTAGAAAAAAATTAATATTTTCTTAATAATTATTTTCAATCATGTATCTTGTACTTCTAAAATTATTCAATAATTCATTGTTTTCTGGTCCCACTACTTTTCTGACATAGTCCATCCAGGTCCCTTCTAAATGAATATGCATCTTTTTTCCTTTCAAATCAAACATTAATTTTTGCTATGTATTCGTAACTATTATTCACACGTTTAATCATATTGACTACAATTTCTCTTACTATTTCTATTAATAAACTATTTATAAATTTACCAAACAAAAACTATATATTACCAAACAAAAAAGCAATGGAGAATCCGATCGTGGTCTTTAAAAAAAAAAAAAATCTAACCCAGTTAGAATATGTGTCATAATTGCAAAATCTGGAAGAAAAATCATATCTGTATACTTTTTATGCTTTGGAGCTAATTAATACTACTTTTCTAGACCATGAAAGGCAACTATGGCATCATTATATAAAGTGGTACTTGACATGATGTTATTTACTTGCGGAAATAATTATGAGAAGTGATGCAGTTACAGAAATGCAACAGATTACTCATATAGGGGTGGGGTCAGTACATTTTTTTCTTTTTAAATACATCGTGGGGCACATTGTTGTCTCTATTCTGTTGCATTTCTATAGATTTTTTTCTGTACAAATTGATTTCTCCAATAATTATTGAGATTTTAAGAATAAATAATTTATTTGAATTTATTCATCTTTTCATTTTCATTTCTACTATCGTAACTATATATATTTTTGCTAATACCATCTATTTCGATAATAACTAACTCATCAAAAATTGTCAATAGGTCACCTCTCCGCTTCTTCCCCACCGTATCCCCCGGTTCTACGTGATTTTTTACAAATTCAAACTATCTTCTAGCTCTGAACTCGTAAGAATTGCGTAAAGTATCCCTCTGATATGATACATTAATTATCAAGGTAAGACAACCATCGATTTATTCTTAAACGTCTATCAAAGTTACTCGACCTATACTATAGCTCATCAGTCGATGAACTATTACAAACAAACACATGTGACTTGATAAACTCATTAGGTTAGGATCACCAAGTTTAGATCAAAGCTATTCATTTTCTACGGTTCAATGGGTTGATTGTTCACGAAGTAGCTATCAATATAAAACATAACTCAATTATATAATCAAATTAACAAAGATATTCTATAAGCCTTTCATGTTTGATACACAATATTAAATACGGTTAAACAGTGCAAATATAATATTTTAACTTGTTTTAGTTCCAACTAGAGCTTTATAGCCATGTCGTAAACCTCGAAGTCCAAGGTGCATTATGGGCATAGAAATGACCCTTATCATTAAACCTCAATGTTCCCTTCAAAGACAGAGAAGCAGCCTCAGCATCCCAAATGCCATGTTGTGATGAGACAAGGCAATAACTTGTCGATCACATTATAATGTAATGTACGCATGCGTGCGTGCGTGCGCGTATGTCAGTATAGATTAAGATGGAGAGAACTCGTCTATCTACAATGTCGGGTGTGTGGGGCTTTAGTTCTCGAGTCTGTGGCTGTGGAAGCAAAGCAACAAAATAGTAGACATGAACCAACTATATAAAGGTCCCAACATTATCCTCGTTGTTTTTTCATTTATTATTATAACTAACAAGTTAGTTGAAATTCATTAATTCCAATATTATGACATTCCCTCATTATTTATATCGATTAAGATACAATGCCATCACCAACGTCAATTCTTACTAAGTTTGAAGTCGGCTATATAATTCATTCTTTGACATTTGATTTCGCTGATTTATATAATATAAATGATGGTGAATTTAGAGTAGAGATTAAAATCGGATTAAAATTGAAAAACTAGCCGTTATTGTTGACTTTTATTAGACATGTGAAACCCAATAACGCCTATATTTTCAATTTTAATTGTTACCAAACATGCTCTAAATATAGAACGTAGATGGAAAAATATAAATAGGGTTTTTCTTTTATAATTTCTTTTTTAGCAACAAAACTCACTTGATTGCCTTCTTAGGCCCAGTTTGATATGGATTAAAATCAAATTTTGATCTAAATCAAAGTCAAACAATCAATATTAATCGCATCTTTTATAAGTCTCACAACTTTTCAACCACACAATTCAAAAATTTCTATCACAATCTACTAAAAATCTAATTTTAATCTTCACCAAACAACCTATTAATTGGGAGATTTGGAAAGACTAAGAAATCAACTTTGGCAAGTTTTTGTTTGATTTGGTTTTGTTTGTTCGAGTTTGTTTTGGGCTTTTGAATCAACCTTTTTTTTCTCCCAAAATACGACGAGAGATACTAATGGGTTGGGAATTCTCAACAACCGTATTGTAAAAATCAATGTCCTAAAGTCTCAGTCCAAATAGTAATAAAAAAAAAATTAAATTAAATTTACACGTGTATCTTGAGGACGAATCAAAGTCGGAACAAGTGGGAAGAGGTCTATCGATTCTCCATCCTGTATAGTCAATACTCCCCTTCCTTTCGTTTACTTTCTTGATTTTGTAAAGTTAAATCAAGTTCAGGCCTGAGAGTTCATAGTATGCGAGTAGGAGCAGGCAATTTCTCAAAAACAATAAAAGGATCCAATACTACCCCTCAAATCTAGACCTACATGTTGATGCTCACAATATTAAATTAAGGATCATGCTACATCACCCTAACCATTTACCAAATGGACAAGTGGCTCCCCCCTATTGGAGGGTTGCCAGGTGGGTAAACAAATATTATTCCTTAAATTAATGGCCATACCAATAATTTCGAGGATTTTCGAAAAGTATCTAATACCCTTGGAAGCCTTAGTACCGTTGATTGATTACTCCAAAAACTCGGCTACGCATCTCAATAATTCACATATAGAGATTTTCCCAATCAACAGTTTGCTACGCTTTTCTAAATGCTCAATTTTTAGTGTAATCAATTATATTTATATTTCAAATCAAAATCCAATTTTTGCAGTCAAGGTCAAACTAAACAATCCAGATAGATTTTGATAATATTGACAAAAATTGGATAAGTAAGCTTATGTTTAACATTAAAGATTTTAAATCTTTTGATTGTGAATACATTAAAAGATTCTATAAACAATTGCAGGTAAAGGCCAAATCACAAGGCTCCAGGCATGGGTATGCGAGCTATCAATAAATTCACACATGCAACCTTTGAATAAACAACTAAATTTCAACCTAACAAACACGCCGTATAAGAATTTCTTTGAGTGTATAACAAAAATGGCTAGGCAGGCTAACTCCAATGTGCAAGAGAACCTCGTGCCATGAAGCCATATGCTAAAACAAGTAACAATGTAGCCATTTAGCACGCAGCATACGGGTATAGCAAGACAATAATAAGCACCGAATGTGCAGTCTAGACTAGGAAATAAGTAGGGAACATAAAAATTACATTAGTGAAGAACAAGACCATGAATAAGTCGAACACGACAAAGCCCCTGAGTGGTGTACGCATTCTCTGCCTCTTTCCCCCCTCTCTGTTTGCCTAACATCTCTCCCCTATGCTGCTGAGCTGGCAAGGCAGCAACAAGTGTTAGTGCAAGACTTTTAACAACCTCAATTTTCTCAAACAATAGCTAATAGAAGCTAAAGAGGTAACATTGAAGAAATTATGGAACAAACTAATCAGGGGGAGAGAGGGAGAGGCTAATAAAAAACAGAACAGATAAAACAAGTATTTTCGATTTGCAGAACACCTTTGTTCTGCATAAGCTAAAACATTATACAGAATGCAACAAGGGATCATCCTAGTTATACATCAATTGAAGAATACAGTAACTCATCATTTACAACCCAACCCAACCCAAACCAAATCACTTCCTCCATGCCTGTGTGCTCACCCCACTCCACCCCCAATAAACGGAATATGAAAAAGAAATCTTAAATTGCCTCTCTTTCAACCAAACCAGTCAGACTTCCTCATCAAAATTAATCTGCCCAACTTTTTCAAATATCCTTTATGTCAATATTGCACTAGGATTCCATGGCATAAGCACGAGTAACCTGATAAAACTATTCTCAACTTAGATGCAACAAATATTCCTAGAAGGTAGAGCTATTGACAGCTTTGAACGGCTGATCGCATTGATGTAATTTTCCGAAAGTAACAGGAACTTGGAAAGAGAGAGGGGGGAATTTTAGATGAGCTGCATAATAACGAAGAATATCAAGAACTTCAAAATGAATAACATACCATGAAAAATACTACTATATTTGATAAAATATCCAGATTCTCCACAGCAGCCTTTGCCTTGTGCAGACTGCAATCACATGCCCGCTCATTCTATAAATACTCGCCATCAGTATCATCCTCATAATCAGAGGACTCATCATTTCTTGGTTCCATCAGAGTATTGAAGTCAAATGATGATTCCATTTCCATCTCTTCAATGTCCATGGAGTCATAATTCATCCGCTCTTCAAATTTCTCATCCGAACAATTAAGTAGCCATGCAAGCGAACATTTCACTCCCTTCTTAGCAACCATCTTATGTCTTGGTTTAATGGTTGATTCCAGACCATAAGTGAAGAAAGCAGGGAACATAATCAAATCATCTAATGGCCTATCCATTGTGGTTTTGAAGTAATCATAACTGCGTTTCATGATGTCAGTATTTAAAGCAAGCAACTGGGGACACCCCACAACCATTTTCTTCACTTGTTCTGAGGAGAATCCGCATTCCTTGAGGAAATCCACGTGATTCACTATTGCCCTGTCACTGAGGCTAACGATCTGTGGCATTTTCTCTACGACTCTCCCAAATTCATCTGGAGCCAATCCAATAATGGAATTGAGGAACCCCTGTTGGTTGAGAAGCTTTGTCTCCAGATCAATTCCTATGATTTCAGGATACTGAACGACAACAGCAGCAAGTGATGTTTGCCTAACATGATACTCTAAAAGGGATTTGAGATTAGGTTTCACCTTCTCTTCAAGTCCAAATCCAAGAATGTAAGGTCGCTTCTCAATCAATCTGGCAACAGCTAATCTTGGTATCCCCAAGCTTTCAAGATATTCCACAAAAGGTTTGATCACCCGACCTACTCGCATTCCCAATATCTCTGGGTATTTAGTTAACAGCCCACCAATCTCTCGTCTTGCTACCCCAATTCCAATCAAATAAGCCACTGAAGTACTCATGGTGCCCTCAAGCTTAAATCCCAAAACTTCTGGGTACTTCTCCAAAACTCGAGGAACATCATTAGGCTTAATGTCCATTCCTTGAAGATACTTTACAACTGGAGCAAGGTCTACAACAACACTGGCGTGGAGGACTTGTGGGTACTGGCGCAAAAAATCTGTAAAAGTGGATTTTCTCACCCCCAGGTTGCCTAGATAATCTAGCACCGGAATCATGTTTTTCTTCACACTGCAGCCAAGGACAAGAGGGTAATTGTTGATATCTTCAATTGTAAGCCCCAATTTGTGAAGGAAGTCCACTCGCTCTTGCATAACCTCAACAGTAACAGGAAGCTCCAAGCCATCAAGCTCATCTGGTACAACACCAATACTCCTCAAGAACTCATAAACACGGGTACGGTTGGCTATCCTTTCATTCTTCATCTGTAATAAACTAGGATGAGTATACAAAGAAGCAGAAGAAACTTGTTCCTGCTTCCTATTTAATTTATCCTCCTTGGACAAGCGTAAGTTTGTCGACCTAGATGAAAGAGTTCTGCCAGAAGCAGAGCAGTGCAGCCTAAGCATCAATCCGTGTCTCTTCTCATTATAACTTGAAATGCACAGTGACGTAGTCGAAATCAATTGCGGTTTCCGGAATGTAAGAGCAGATAACTCATAATGTACAAGCAAAAAACTGGGCTTCGTGATGCCAGCATGGCTTATAATCTTCATGTTTCTTTTAAGAAATTTATGTAATCGAATTATCTGCATCAAGGAGGAGGCGCAATTCCTAATAAGCAACTAATTCTAATACAAATACACGAAGAAAATTATTACCCTCCTACGACCCCAAAAATTTATGCAGGAAAAATAAGCATAAGTTGAAAAAACGTAAAAAAGAGCAATCTTTTGAATCGTATAAAGAGCAAAAGTTGAAAAGAAGAGGATACAAATCGGGAAAAGAATTACCGAAGACGCCAATACTGAGGGTAGCTGCGATTTCAACTCTAATAATACTTCAAGAAAGTGTAACCCTCTTTGCGGGTGCGTGTGAGAGAGATGAGGGGGAAGACGGAGATGGAGGTCACCACCAATTGCAGCGGCTGGCGGGTGGTGGTGACGAAGCTAAGATGGAAAGATAGGGTAGCACTCGGTTTGAGAAGGGAGAATTGATTTCGTGGGGGGTGAAGTTGTTAATAACTGGATCTACTAATCGAAAAAAATGGCAGATGGATAAAAATTAGGAGTTTTATCCGAAATCCAACCTTTCGAATTGGAACCGAATCGGAGGTTACGGACTCATTCCCTAAAACAAAAAAAGGAATCAGAACGACTCGATCGGAACTAGGTGGTTTAGATTCAAGAACCAAGAGCCTACTTAGATACAATCGATAGTCGTTTAAACCTTCTATAATCAAATCTAGAGTGTGTTTGATGCACATTTTTTAGGAGATGGTGCATTTTTTTATTTTTTTTGTGTAATGGTGAATATGTGGTTGAATATGAAAGAAAAGTTATTAATGTGATAATCAATATTATTTTATAAAGAATGTGTGATTGAAAATGAGTAAAAAATGAAAATGAAAATGCAAATGTAAATGTGACTCAAACAGATGGGTCTAGAATCAGATTTGTCATTTTTATAAATTTTAGGTCCAAATAATAAATATTCTATTCAATCAGATTCATTTATTTGAATAATTGAATCATATCACTTTCGTTGAGCTCATGATCGCATTTTACGCGAAGTTCACCCCTACAATCCCCTATTGAGGCCCTTTTTGAATATGCACAGTTGAATTTGGATATTTTGGAGCATATTTTGCAATGGATTGAGAAAATGTTAAAATGTGTATTTACCATTTAGTTAGGTTTATTTCTTCTAATTCTGGCAGATATTGGGAAATAATTTATACTACCAACTCACGTTTTCTTTATAAAAAATGTTATGGATATAAACTATCTCGATTCAGGTTTGAGTTCGGACTTTTTTTATATGGACTCAAATGGTTCTAATTATGAAATGTTCGAAGTTTAATGAATGATTTTAGGTATTAAAATGCCCATATGGTCATTATTTTGAAAAAATGGAGTTTTAACTAATGATTTTTTATTTTATTTTTTTAAGTTAAGAAAAAAAATTGCTTACACATCAGGACTCAATTCAAACACGATAGTGACCCTATTACTTCAATAATATGACGAAACAATCAGTACAAAATTAAGGGTATGTTTGGATCGGATTAAAATTCGATTTTAATTTAAGTCAAAGTCAAACAATCAATATTAATCACATCTTTTATGGTCCCACATCTTTCAACCACACATTTCAAAAACTTCTATCACATTCCATTAAAAATTTAGCCCTTGTTTGGAGCCCATTTTGTAGGGGAAAAAAATGAATTTTTGTAGCGTTGAGTTCCAATTTCAACCACCTTTTTTGACTTTTATCTCACATTGATGAGACCTACCTCACTGTGTAACGGTCAGAAATCTCATTTTTTTGGACCAAAAAATGGGCTC
>CAIGRF010372074.1:1701-12553 GCA_903798235.1 Fraxinus ornus | reverse complement strand
CTTCTACTCATTTTCAACCACATATTCTTTAATAAAATAATATTTTCAATCACATCTATAACTTTTTCTTCTTTTGCAACCTCATATGCCCCATCATATCACTTCAAAAAAATACATTCTTTCATTTTAATATGCACCAAACACACTCCATATGTTCCATATGCATTTAGAAATTAGTAAATCCAAGTAGCTTATGAGTTAAAAAATTTGAGCACTTCATGGTTTACATCTCTTATGTCTTGTATGATTTATTTCCAATGTTTTAAAGGACAATTTACAACTGGCTTGTAACTAGTCTATCCGTACTGAAAATTAGCTTAAATTTGTTTGAAGAAAAATATAGATATTTCCCTTGTTTAAAAAAAAATGATTTTGTCTTTTCTTCTAATTTTTTTTGAGATTTATATCAGTTAGATGGTCCATAGGATCCTTTTCTTGTTTACTTTGACAACGAACAATATTTTCTTCAAGAAAAATGAGAACAGTTAGGCAACAAACTGTATCGCGGAGTACAATTTACAAGGGGGGATGACCTGGAAAAGTTGAATACATAATTCAAAATTGTAGAGTTCTTTACTCTCTAGATGGTTTTACCAGATGATATGGTCATCTGGCATCAATTATTACTTTATTTACTCTAATTTTTGGGCCTTTTTCTAAGAATCTCTTGGTAGCCCTCTCTCCTCATTTTCTTTTACCGGTGGTGAGCTATCTGGCAGTGCAATTTAGTAGCGCAACATCAAGTCATTGCATTTTTTCCCCCTCTGAATGTAGACTTCAAATCATTTTTTCTGCATTGCACTTATTACCAATTGAATTTTCTTAGGCCTAAAAATTTATTTATCTCTATCTAGATTTTGTTCTCCTTAGTGTTGTGTTATTTCCAAGTATCCATTTTTTTTTTCCCTCACATTTAATTTTGTGGATGAAGGCGGGTCGACTAGAGAATGCTGTCGGTTGGTACCATTCCCATCCTGGTTATGGATGTTGGCTTTCTGGCATTGATGTTTCAACACAAATGCTTAACCAGCAATATCAGGAGCCCTTCCTGGCAGTTGTTATTGATCCAACAAGGACTGTTTCAGCTGGTAAAGTTGAGATTGGTGCTTTCAGGACATACCCAGAAGGATACAAACCTCCAGATGAGCCCGTCTCTGAGTATCAGACAATTCCCTTGAACAAAATTGAAGACTTTGGTGTGCATTGTAAACAGGTGATGACTTGTGAAAAATGTATGGCTCTCAAACTGTTTTGCATAATTTTCTTAGTCAAATCTTGTTATGTCTTGCAGTATTATGCATTGGATATTACATATTTCAAGTCATCTCCTGATTGTGAACTTTTGGATCTGCTGTGGAATAAATATTGGGTGAACACCCTTTCTTCTGCTCCTTTGCTTGGCAATGGAGACTATGTTGCTGGTCAAATCTCAGATTTAGGTAATTTTCTTGCAAAAATTGCGAGTCCCTTATTTCTTTCCACCGTCAATTGTTTTGTGCCTGTCATGTTAGCATAGCTAGAATAGTTGATTTTCAAAAATTACTATAGGTGATGTTGATTGTCGAGTAAATTCCATTTAATGCTTCTGATGTCATGCAGCTGAAAAACTGGAGCATGCTGAAAATCAATTGTCTCATTCGTGCTTTGGACCCTTGATAGCACCTGCTCAAAAGAAGAAAGAGGTCAGAGCAACTATAACTTTTGCTTCCTTTATAACATAGACTATTTGACCGTCAGGTGGACATTGTTGTTTGGTTTTTGTATTAAGGGTGTGTTTGACTCACATTTTAATGTCATTAAAATGTATACAAAGCCCCTGTTTGGTGCATATTTTTGCTTCAAAAATGCATTTTTTTATTTATGTGATGGGGGATATGTGGTTGAAAAAGAAGGAAAAATTATTAATGTGATAGAAAATATTTTTTAATTGAAGAATGTGTGGTTGAAAATGAGTAGAAGAACGATAATGAAAATTTTAATGTGTACCAAATAGGGGCTAAATATTCTTTTATATGTTAAGCTCTTTTCTGTTCAAGTCTTTCTTTTAAAGTTCACAATTATCTCCATGGAAGAAATTGTTTTTGAGTCTTTTGATCTGTGAATGCAGTTAATGCAGAACAAGAATTTTCTCCACGCTTTTTATACTTTGACTATGCAAGATTGGGATAATTTTATGTACTGGGGGATCTACAAATTTTTTTCCTGGAAAAATTAATGGAAAATTATTATCATTTTTTACGTGTTTGAGTAGTTGTCTCAACAAGGATGTGCTTATCTTTTTCTGAGGTTCTTTACAATTAATCATTCTTCGGACAGAATTCTATTGAAGGATGAACAGAGGTTTAAATTGGCATTATAAGCTTTGATCATTATGTTTTGGGGTTTTGTGGATTGCAAGTTATTCCAGTTGGTAAAACATGCTACCTCTGTTCCCACATAACAGTTATAATCTATTTTGGTGAGCTAGTTGTTGTCACACAATTTGAGCTATTTTAGAATCAAAATGAAAAAATAGTGATTTGCAACATGTTTCTGTCCTCAATGTTACAAGAGAAGTTGCATGTGAAAAATTTACTATTTTAGAATCAAAGAAATATATAGTGTTCTGCAACATGTAACCATCCACTGTGTTACAAGATAAATTGCATGTGCAATATGTAAATTTTACAATACTAGCAGTTCTTTTATATGAGAGTATGGACTATATTACAGGATATTCAGCTTCCCAAAATTTGAAATAACTTTGATCTTTTGGCCCTATATTTATTATTTCTCTTGCTGGATTCTCGAGTGCTCTCATATATCTTGATCCTCTTTCTTGTGTGCATGTTATTGTTAACACTTAGCTGTATGGGTTGATAGCTAGCAGGAAGCGTATGCCTGCATTTATGCTGCCAAACAGCAGCTTTTAAGTTGTGACGTTCTTATTAATTATTAAATGACATTTCCCAATCCTAGTGGACTTGAGGATCTGAAATTTCTCAAATAGGCTTGTTGGGTGATTTTTTTGCTCGTCAAGGAGATGAGTACAATTGATTCACAATGCAATTATGGCCTTTTTTTTTTTTTTTTCTTTCTTTCTTTCTTTCTGTCAGTCTCAAATTATTCTGGAGATGGAGATCAAATTTTAGAGTCTGGGTTGTCCTATGTTTGTGACGTCTTGCTTTAAAAATGTAACTGTTCAAGTTGACCATTTATAAGCGTATATGGATGCATATATGCGTAGTGCAAAAATCTGTCCAACCCTTCTGCTTTCTTTGATATTGCCCTTAACTGATAATTTTTGCTGTTTCAGGAAGAATCTCAACTTGCCAAGATTACTCGTGATAGTGCAAAGATAACTGTTGAGCAGGTTCATGGTTTGATGTCACAGGTAAACAGCCTCATTTGCATCATTACCCTTCTTCTTACATATCGAGAAATTATAATTACAGGATTTTGGCTTAACTGATGCTGGTTTATCCTACTCTTTTAGGTTATAAAGGATATACTATTCAACACAGTTCGTCAGTCCAACAGATATCGGGAAGAGTCATCTGGTCCCGAACCAATGGTTGAAACCTAATCTGATGGTTGACAAATTGTGCCTCTTGAACTTTGTTCTCTTAGATTTTCTTGAAAGTTCTTTCATTTGCAAATGCTGCTAGCGGTGCAACGACTAGACTTAGTCAAAATGTCGCTCTAGACAATGAGAGAGTTTATAGTTTGAACTTTGAGGTTAATGATAAGTAATTAGTTCGTTATCTTCTATGCTCGTGACTCTCCGCCATAAGTAATTTGTTCGTTATCTTCTTGCCGAGCTGGGGGTTCTTTCTACTTGGGTTATTGACATAGATACATTGAGTGAATAACTTGTACTCAAATCAATCTTACACTCGATCAACTCAAGCTTACTTAATAGATGTCAGTTTATCTCTACACTTTTAGCTCGACTGAATGTGACCAACAAGTAGAATGACACTGTAGGGGGTTGAGCTTATTTTTACTGTTTATCATGGTGCAAAATTGATGAAAAAACTTAATAGAAGTATACAAAACTAGTCAGAATGTAAAACCTAAGATGCAGCATACCGGAAAAGCTCGGATTAAATGAATTGTACAATTTAGGATTGTTTTAAAGCTTGGTTAATCACACATTTACCAACTTTTATAAAAAGAATTTATGATAATTGTTACGGGCCTTCAGATGCCCTCCACCTCACCCATCCAGTCCGTCCGCCACGTGGGAAAGAATTGATTTCGTGTTACCACGTGGCGGACGAACCAAATATGTATCAACGAACTGAATCCAATACTCGAACTGAAATGATGTTGCTCACATAGTAGATGATCCGAATTCATCTGTCACACATGACGGATGCGAAGGTCCGCACTCTACGTTCGCCACACCCCATACTCACTTCCCCACGCTTGCCAAGATCTTTTGTCAGAATATCTCCCCAAAATCAAATCCTTAGCCTGGTTGATGGGATTTGTGGCAAGCTCCAAACGGTCAACTCACGCTGATATGTCGGGAAACATTTAATACCCGCTAGCCTATGTATGGACAAATTGATACCTATGAAGGGATGATCTGCTCGGGATCCGAAGCCATGTGTCACTATATCCAACGATTCTTTACTTCCTTCCTTTTAATATAAATATTCCCTCATTAAGGTAAGGGGATCCCTTTTTCTTGCTTTCTAATTCTTAGCCTAAAAGATATTCCTCAACTTTGGAGACCACACACTTACACATACACTCAGCCACGTTCTGGTGATCACCTCACTGTCGAACGTTGCTTTCCAGTTACGAAATCACTAACTTGATCGTCGTAGTGCTCGTGGCTACTTCCACCTCCACCGAAAAAGGCCACGAGTGAGTAACGGTGTGTTACCGTGCTCACGAAGGATCTTACATGGAGTATTATTCTGTTGGCCACGTATATGGCCATTTTTCAGGGTCAAAAGATTGACGCTATCTGTGGGAACGTTATTGTAACCACGAGTATCCCTAGGAAAGAAAAAGCTTATCGGAATATATGGTTGATATTCCCCCTTGAAAAAGGGATTTGTTCTTGAAGAAAGAACAAGTGGAAGCCATAAACTAAGTTTCCATTATTTGGAAGAAGAGAATTTGCGACTCCAAACCAATGAGTTCCAGCAATGAAGAAGTGAACCCAATGAAGGTAAGGGAGATCTCTGAAGAAAAGATCATCCGAAATAATGTCACACACCAAAGGCCCCATCATCGATGTCGAAAGGTCTGAAGAACTGTTATGCAACTAACTTTCGAAGTGGTTCAAATGGCTACCAACATGAGAAGCATCATCTTGGAAAGTGAGAGGCCACTAAAGAAGTAGCCTTGAATAAGGAAATCCCCTAAATGGAAGGTCATTGATGAAGAGACTGTTGGAAGACCCTTTTACAAATAGGATGTCTTTAAAGAAATTTTCGATTATTTCGAAAACCTCTCCATTTTTTGACAAAAAGGACCAAGTAATCGAGCTCTTCATCGCTCATGTTATTTGTTGTTCCTTCATCAAGTGCTGCTTTTAGAACAATTTGGCATTTACGAGCTTCCTTTGATTCTTCTTTGCTTTTCCTTGTATTCTCCTTGATTTCCGCATTGTTAAGTTCGTAGGTCATCAAGGTTCCATAGAGTTCTTCCAAGGGATATGTATTCACATTCTTTGTATTCTCTATCAACATTCTCAAAGGGCTCCATTCTTCCGAAAGCGACCTAAGCATTTTACTTACAAGTACACCATTAGTAAATTTATGATCAAATCCTTTTAGATTATTTACAATGTCGGTAAAACGAGTTATCATATCAACAATAGATTCATCTTGTTTCATAATTTTTTTTTTTTTTCAAATTCTTTGACTAACATATTGATTTTTGTCTTTTTGACTTTACTAGTGCCAACATGAGTAACTTCAAGTGCATGCCAAATATCATATGTGAATTCACAAGTACTAATGCGGTTAAATTCATTTTTATCTAATGCACAATATAGCAAGTTCTTGGCTTTGGTATTTAAGGATAATTTTCTTTTGTCTTCTTCGTCGTATTCTTCTCTAGGTTTGGGAATAGCTTGATCGGGTTGACCGACTATCTTAATGGTCTTGGTAGGCTTATAAGGACCATACTCAACAACTTCCCAAATGTTTAATTAATAGATTGAATATAAATCATCACCAGAGCCTTCTAATAATTATAGTGTGTGCCATCAAAGAATGAAGGTCGATTTGTGGAATGTCCCTCATGATTTTGAAACATTGGATTAGCCATTACTCAAGATTGTGAAATTTTTGAATGTGAGTACCTCGCTCTGATACCAATTGAAAGCCCAGGAATAGCTAACAAAAATGAGGGTGAATTGATTTCTAAAACTTTTTTTGGAGAAATTAATTTAAAGTCAAGTGCGTAATAACAAGATAAAGTGATTTAAATAGTAAAGACGAATATGAAGACAATAAGTAAAGAGGAATAGAGAGTGCAAACGATATAATTATGGAGATTCGATCTAGTACAATGATCTACGTCCTCCGCTACCAAGCTCTCCCACACGAGTAAGGCCAATCTCACTATGTTGATGGACTTGTGGTGCAATTCAACACTTTACAAAGTTTTCGGTAACTTAAAAGCAAGGAGCATCGATCCTTTTACGATATTGAGCTTTTCGAGACCTCAACACGACTGACAATTCAAATAGGTTTACAAATGAAATCTTCTCTACTTAATAAATGATGATTCCAAAATTGAGTACAAGAAGAGAAATAGGCTAACACTTTAATAGATAGCAATGAATGAAACTCAAGTGTTAGGTGTACAAATCTTTGATGTATGAAATTATTTTCAAGAATTAATTTGATCAAAGATTTTTCAATAGCAAAATGACTTGATAATAAATGATATGAGAAATCAATATAATGTTAGCTCAAAAGAATATCAATTGAATGCTCAAAAGTTATGTTTACAAATGGTAGCTGAGTTTGTATTTATAGAAATGAAAAAGCCAACTTTTCTGCTAAATCGGACTACCCAAAAAAATAGCCTTTTGAAACATGTCAGAGAGGTCGAAAATTCGACCATTGAGGCGAAGCGGACATCTAGTTCGCCATCCGGACGTTCGGATGACCAGAAACTTTTTGGGTCAAAACTTTGTTTTGTTTGCAGCGAGTAAATATTTTGCATGACATTTTTACTACATATTTCAAGGTAAGTAAGGTTTAATAGTATTCAAGATTAAGTTGAAAATCTTACATTTGAAAAATAATTTTTTTTGTGCATTGTGCATAAGAAATTCATCACTTGAGCTTTCAATGAGTCATTGCCAATAATTAAAGTGCTTTACCTTTACAAATGAGCTAAAACATCTAGTTCCAATGTCTTCGATTAATTTGGCTAGAGTGCTCGATTTGTTGCTTGATTTTGAAATGATGCAAAGTTTGCCTTCATGAGTGCTCGATCGATTTTCATTTTGAGCTTTCTATCTTTAGCTTCCTTGATCAACAACTTTTCGTCCAATAGTTTTGTCTCAAATTTGGCAATGTAACGTTTTGAAGATTTGAATTAGAGATAAACATAGTTTGTTTGTTATAATTAAAACATAAGATTTGACCATAGGTCAACAATTATCCCCTTCCATGGATGAATTGTCCACCATGGAGGAAGCCCTTTATAGAGATGCATCAGCCTCATATAAGTCCACTTCAATAGGAGAGGCGCGTGACACCCCCACTGGGGTCGCCTCTGACTCTATCAAGGATGATGATTTCCACATATGCACCATGCACTGTAGAGAATGCCCTTGAAGAGGTGCGTAGCGTCTCCACGGGGTCACCTCAACCAAGGATGTCCACTTCGACAAGAGAGGCGCGAGACACTCCCACTGGGGTCGCCTTTGACTCCATTAGATAATGCTCTCCACGGATGCACCATTCACCTTGGAGAATGCCTGTGAAGAGGTGCGTGAAGTCCTCACGGGGTTACCTCAATCAAGGATGTCCACTTCGATAGGAGAGGTGCATGACACCCCCACTAGGATCGCCTCATCAATCATTTGGAGATGATGCTTTCTACGTCGAAAAACACCCATGCAGAGGTGCGTGACACCCAACGGGGTCACCCCAACCAAGGATGTCCACTTCGATAGGTGAGGCGTGTAACACCCCCACTAGGGTCGCTTCATCAATCCTTCGGGGATGAAGCTTTCCACGCCAAAACAATGCCCTTAGCCGAGGTGCGTGACGCCCTCGCTGGGCCACCTCCACAAAGGATGCGCACTTCGTTAGGATAGGAGCATGCACCTTCCTTGATGAAGTGGTTCAGCGAAGTGTTTACACCCTCATTTGATTTATTCATTTTGGTGCAAGTGTTTACACTCATTCTATTTACTAGGAGAAGTGATTCAGTGAAGTGTTTACACCCATTTGATTTATTCATTTTGTTGGTGTTTACACTCATTCTATTTACTAGCCGAAGTAATTCAGCGAAGTGTTTACACCCCCATTTGATTTATTCATGTTGGTGCAAATGTTTACACTCATTCTAACTACACGAAGTGATTCAGTGAAGTGTTTACACCCCCATTTGATTATTCATTTTGTTTCAAGTGTTTACACCCATTCTATTTACTAGGCGAAGTTATTCAGGGAAGTGTTTACAACTTTTCTCAAAGTTGCCAACACTCAACGCTTCGTCCTTCAGCCAGGACTTCACCTTTATTACAACTTTCCCTAAAGTTGCAATAACTTAGGGCTTCGTCCTTCTACTAGGACTCGCCTCTACCACAACTTTCCTTAAAGTTGCAATCACTCAGTGTTTCGTCTTTCTACTAGGACTTCGCCTCTACCACAACTTTTCTTAAAGTTGCAATCACTCAGGGCTTCGTTCTTCTACTAGGACTTCACGTCTACTACAACTTTCTTCAAAGTTGCCAACACTCAACGCTTCATCCTTCAGTAAGGACTTCGCCTGGGCAACAACTTTTCCTAAAGCTACCAACTCGTCACGTAATCCTTCAGCAAGGACTTCGCCTCTACAACAACTTTTCCTAAAGTTGCCAACACTCATCACTCATCCTTCAGCAAGGACCTCGCCTCTACAACAATTTTTCCCAAAGTTGCTCACCCAACGCTTTGTTCTTACGTCAGGACGTTGCTTCTGTATACCTTTTAGTCTCTTTTACAACAACTAATGCGTACACTCCATAAAATTACATGATATAGCATATCAATAAAGTCCATTCATTATATAAATATCCATACACGAACTTGAGAGACTGTTGTTACGGGCCTTCAGACCTCTACCTCACCCATCCAGTCCGTCTGCCATGTGTACAAGAATTGATTTTGTGCTTCCACGTGGCGAACGAACTGAATCTGTATTAGACTAACCAAATCTAATACCCGAATCGAAACGCTGATAATCACCTCGTAGACGATCCGAACTTATCCGCCGCACATGACAGATGCAAATGCCCGCACTCCACATTTGCCACACCACATACTCATTTCCCCACGCCAGCTAAGATCTTTTGTGTGAGAATCTCCCCAAAATCAGATCCTTAGCGTGGTTGATGGGATGTGTGGTAGACTCCAAACAATGAACTCACACTGATATGTCAGGAAATATTTAATACCCGCCAGCCTAAGGATAGACAAATTGATACCTATGAAGGGATGATTTGCCCGGGATCCAAAGCCACGTGTTCCTATATCCAACGGTTCTCCTCACCCTTCCTTTTAATATAAATACTCCATCAGCAAGGTAAGGGGATCCCTTTTTCTTGCTCTCTAATTCTTAGCCTAAAAGATAATCCTAAACTTTGGAACCACACACTTACATGTACACCCAATCACGTTCACGTGATCACCTCATCGTCGGACGTGACTTTCCGGTTACGAAATCACTAATTTGACCGTCGTAGTGCTCCATCGAAAAAGGCCACGAGTGACTAACGGTATGTTAGCATGCGCAAGAAGGAGCTTGCATGCGTTGGTGTGGTGACCATTTTTCGGGGTCAACAATAATACTCTTCTTCAAATGTAAGAACGAAGTTTAAAATCAAAGCCAAAAATCAAATAGATTCAGAAGTATGTTGCAACAAACAGATTTCTATTATTGGTCTCAAATTCAGATTTTCAATCCTCAAAAAATTATTACCCTAGCTTTTCTTCTACACTTGTGTTCATGAAAATATTTGTTCGTTTTAAAATCACCGCAAGTGTACAGTTCGTTACAAATAATAAAGTGGACTTTTTGAGTCCGAATATCGTTCCTACAAGGATTGATTAGTTCTAATTCTAATTATTTTGACCTTAACCAAAACAAATAAAGGAAATGTTTGTGTTGATGAAATTATAAGTGAATTAATGATAAATATGCAAGTATGAATAAATTAGTTAACTAAATACAAATTAGATATGAATATGATTTGAAGTGTTTTCTAATACTTGATGAATGTGCTAGGATCGCGAATTCCTAAGTAATAATTTTTTTAACCCTAATTTTACACCTTGACACACAATTACAATATTGACAAATCAATGTTCCTAAATTATCCAACAATCTCTCTCGAATAATTTTAAACCTATTCTCATAGATGACCCAACTATATTTCTATGATGGATGCGAATATAGGAGAATGCATGAATTTTTATGAACACTTAAAGATTTACACAAGGTATAGCGGTATATTTCTATCCCACATTGGACCTTATGATGATTTATATATGTCGAATTTATTTCCCTTCTCTCGAATGCATGAAATAAATCACCAAACTCATATAACTATCGTGCACTATAATCATGGAGAAAATAAGATCATATAATTCATTCAAATATTCCAAAACATGTTTTTGAT
>CAIGRF010372015.1:8634-34511 GCA_903798235.1 Fraxinus ornus | reverse complement strand
ATAACCATTACAGTTATCAAAATGCACTAACTAGGAGCTAGACAACATCCTAAAAATATCGACATTTATATGAATAGCAACTACACCAGCAAAAAGAACAAGGTACAGCCACAAAATATTTTCAAAATATCAATACATATATCAAAACATAGTCTAAGGCTCGAAGTTCCAAGTCAACAACTCTACAACCAATTTCTTCCGCCATATTGGTACATAATCCACCCAAATTGCATTTACGTCCATATTTACTTGCAGAAATTCTCTGTATTTTATTGTGAATATCCCGCAATAAGATCTACAAAAAATTTGTGCAGTTATTGTATCCATTTTAAACAGTTAAAATAATATAGTACTATCAATTATGAAATTAGTCAATCTTACCCATTCAATTGTTGGAGAATATCTCTTTCTTTCACAAATTTAAACTTTTTCGTGCTATAGTTGTCATCACTTGTGACATGGAATTTGATCAGTAATAGAATAACATCATGTAGAGGCAGAATGTAAGATTCCAACGCTATCCTACGAATGTGACCCTTCAAATTATCGAACATAAAAGTTGCTCGTTCCTCCAAGTCGATTTGAACTGCGAACCAATGGTTGCTGGTAAAGTAAGGAATATATAAATATCTCTAGTACTTCTAAAGTTTATCCAACTTCGGAGTAATCCCTCTCATGTAATTGATATGACTCTTATTAAAATTGACCTCTTTACTCGGTTGCAACTGGCCATGTGCATTGACAACAAATTGAGAGAAGAAAGTATCCAATATGCAACAATCTTGTCAGAATAAGTTAGAAAATTTGAAAACCCCTTCTCATATCGGTATAGGGTCTCGTTCATAATCTACATAAAGGAACTAGTTAATACAAACTGAAATCTTATGTAACATTATCGTAAAATCATTAAAGTTGTATTACTTACATTGCCAGTAATCCAACCATCCTCATTCAAAAGGTCGGTCAATTTTTTTGTTTGAACATCGTAAAAGCGAAAAGGCATAATTTGACTGCACATACAAAAAAATCCACACAAAGTTATATTTATGTAATAATATCAGTACTTCTACATGTAATTCCAACTATGTGTAAAAAATTACCTGAAAGATACAATTTCCAACCATTTGTGAAGATCCTCAACCTTCATAGGATTCACTTCTCAAATAAAGATAATATACATCGATGTCCGACAAATTTTTCTTCTTTGTCGTGTCCATGAAGGGAGAACACAATAAGCGTGCTTTTCTCTTTAGACATACCCTCGTCCTTTTGGTGATTTACATCCCACCTTCTCGATTTGTACACTGTCACCTATATGTTGCAAGTACCAACAATTAGTAATATAGAATTTGTTTAATTTGGAGATAATAATATGAATCTCAACATCAATTTGCTTTTTACATACCTTGAGCGGATTCATTCACATCCACCTCATGTTTCTCAGGCGTGACAAAATCAGCTATGCCTTTCTCTACGCTGGGATGCTCATCCTTTACCATCATTTTTTTTAACACCTTCTTTGACCATTTTTTTCCTTTTCTTGCTCCTCCATATCATCCCTAGATCTAACCTCAGCTCCTTTCTCTTCTACATTCTTTCCTTTAACCTCATCTTCTTACTTTGGATCCTTTTCAAACTCTTCCACATTTCTTTCACCTGCAAGCACATTCGTCACATCATCAAATCCAGCCTCCTTTTCCAACCCACCCTTTTGTTCATATTCTGGTACATAAGCTGTGCTACTAGTGGCACCATCAAATCCACTTGTCGCCGAATGGAATCGACCTGCCACAATTAATTCAAGCAACCTGTCAACTTTTTTCTCCACCCAATCAAGTCGAGTTGATATGACTACTTGTAGCCTTTCCTCAAGTTTTTCCATTTCCATTCTCATTAAATCCACTATGTTGATCTCATGAGATACCGTTGGTAGTTGAGATGCTCTGGGAGAATGTTGGTGGAATGCATGATGTGGCTCGGCATCTTCTCCTTCGGAATGGTGTGAAGCACTCTCATCTTCTCCCACGATCGGTGTCAACTCTTTCCAATAGACCTCCTCGAGTTCGAGTTTAGTGGGAATCAATTTAGAATGAAACTCCAACTGCAAGTATTAAAACGTACAAATCATTAGTCATTCGCTAAGCTAATTCCACAATTTGTTCCATCAAACTTTAAAAAAATGTCAATTTACCTCTTTCGATTTCAACACGTTATCAATGGCGGCAGACGTTAACCTCTTCTGCATTTTCCAAGTGATCATTCTTGGAATTGCATCTGGATATTTCGTAGCAAACTACATTCCCAATGTTGGAATTGCCTAGAATGTCCAAATCTATTGTAAAACAAACATTATTATCTCACGACACAAATTTATATATAAGAAATAATAAAAGTCACGTGTATTGTTTGTTCATACCATTATAGCGAGTGGAAAGCCGTGCAACGAATACCGACAACGTGACTCTCCTTCGACATCCGAATTTTTCAATTTACCTCCCATTTTACATTTGAATACATTCATCGTGTATTCAAATGAAAACTTTCCCTAGGGATACTTCTTGAACCTGTCCAGATCATCTACTAGGTCCAACCACCATAAATCGATGAAGGCGTTTTCCTCCGTGACTTACAAGACGTACGCCAAGATTACGATCAATCCTAACTTATACTTATCGCTCTTTCTTTTCTTGCAATATACAAATGCATTATAAGCATCTCTTTTCGTAATCTTCCCCATGCTTTTCTTAAAATATTCTTTCACGATCTGACATTCTACTCCCCAAGTCTTATCTTCATCGTCATCATTACCCGCATTTAAGCCCTTCACCAAAACAAATTCTTCCAATCTAAATCTTGCTTCTTTGTCTCCTATCTTAAACCATACTTCTTCTTTTTTTGTTGGTCTTCATCTTTCGCAATAATAATTGATGTATAACCTCTGAAGCCAGCCTTATATCCCTCAATATAAGAAGAGATTCAAAGCAGCTCTCGCGGAGCTTTTTTTGTAATTTGTATCTAGTTTCTTATAAACATCTTGTATTACCTACAGTCTACATCTTGTAGTAATTGTAGCGTCAACTTGAATCTTCTCCATTGCACTGCAAATTATAAAAACATATACAAATATTAGAACAACTGATGACAGACATTAAAGTACATACGCACAAGATGCATAAGATGTATAAACCAAGTTAAGCATACATATTTTCGATAAGATAAAATAAATTATATACAAATTGTAAACACTGTAGACTTTACAACAAAAGGTCCTAATAACATTCTACTAATACAATTACCAAGTTTTTAACCAAGTGTGAGATTATCATGAAAGATTATGCTTCATGTTATGCATTACTTTATAGTTTAATGAGAAGAGTTAAGCCCCCGTTTGACATCCATTAGATTTTCATTCTTATTCTCATTCTCATTCTCATTTTTCATTTCAACCACACATTCTCCTAATAAAATAATATTACACACAAATAAAAAAAAATTTATCACTTTTTCACCACACATTCTTACATCAATTATTATTCCAAAATTTCTATTATTCTCAAAATGGGTTTCAAACAGGGGCTAAGTCTAATATGAAAATAGTTAACACAATGAGCCTCCAGTCACTCTCATCTCACATATATATTTGGGCACTATGTCAATTATCTCATTCAACATTCTTTTTTACTTCACATGTCATCCTATCAAATAAGTTTTACATTGTAAAACAAGTATGATATCAATTTTGAGCCCCATTTTAAATACATGTCACTTTTTGAAAAATAATTACTATAAATTGTATCCAATAAAGGTAATTAATAAATCCTAAATCATTCTATGCAGAAGAACAAGAATACATATGAGCCCTAACATTCAAACGAAATTCAATTCCTCATATTTAGATAACAAAAATTAAGTATCATTCTCACTAGAAATCCAAAAAAAAATTATGTAAAAATCCAATATACATGGTTCACAAGTACAAGACAGATTTTGTTCAGCATAAGAAACATATTTTCAAACTCAACCAATAAAAATTATTATTCGACAAACAAATCCATTTACTGCGAATTGCATTTGAAAATACGAAAAACTTACATTGATTTTCCTAAATGGGAGTTTGTAGTTGGTTTGAAAATGAAGAAGACCGAACTCAACCCTCCACTGAAAATGTCATTCCCATTAAAATCTTTCACAACCACCGGCCTCAGTAGAAGAATGGTAAGAGATGGGTTTAGATTTGAAGGAGAAGAGCTGGAAATTTGAAGAAGAAGATTTTGAAGAAGTGGAGGTTTTCAGTTCTCATTAATGGCGGATGAACTAATGAATTCTGATAATGCTCAAGAACATACACCCAACACAAATTAGAACTCCATTGAAGCTACAATCGAATCCAGCGTCAATTTCAAAGCCACCGAGTTCACTTGCAACAATGAAAATTCCAAAAGTTCTGTGGTAAATTCCGACATCGAGAACTCTTTGGAATACTCGGATGAGTTGATGGTTGGAGGCTCAAAAGCCGCTGTGATTACACCGAAGCCATTGAATGCTACAGCCGTTCTTTCGAAATCAGGTGAAGGTTTTTTTTGAATTTGAAGTAGGAGTTGTTTGTTTGTTGGGAAATGACGTGAATGAGTGAAAGAAAATCCCAATTCTTTCTTCAATTTGATTTTATAAGATAAGGTTAGAGGTCTTTTGACCATTTTAAATAATTAACATTCATTTTATTTTAATAATTTTGGTCAAACGCCTGTTGGACAAAATGTTTATGAGGAGTGGCCATTTGAATTCATTTCCCTATAAAATACGGATAATATATTATTATCACATAATTTATTTGGTACATCATTTTATAATGTCTTGTTTGAGTCCAATTATTTGACAAAGAATATAATTTTGAATAGCGATTGATGAAGAACGCATGATTAAAAAGTAAAGAAAATTTTTAAATTTGCTTGTAATATTATTTTCTTAAAGAACATGTAATTACAAAAAGAGATAGAAAAAAACGTATTTTGAAAACAATGAGCATCAAACAAAGGCCAAATACACAATAATTAAAACAAATTTTTAATAAATACACAATAATAAGATTACAATTATAATCATATTCCAATAAAAAAAAAATTAAAAACAAAAAATTACAATATTGTGTGGTGTACAATGGAACTAATGTTACCCTACATTTCCCTCTCTTTCTCCCAAATTCTTCACGACCAACTTCCCCACCCAGTAGCTCAATAGTCTGCTCGATAAACAATTGTAGTTTCATTTATGAGGTATATTTGGAAACTCAAAATCCGCCTTATACGATAACTAGAGATTTCTTAGAATTTTTTTTTTACATCCATTTTTATTTCTCTTAGAATTCCACATAAGACGAGTTTTATTATAATCTAATTCAATTTCAGTACTGTTTCATTTTTATTTCTCTTTTTAAGCGAATAAATTATTTGTTTTATTTGTATTTTTCATCAACTATGTTTTGAAATTGAGGCAAACTTTCGCTCTTTTTTCAAGTGTGATTGACTTGGGCATTGTATTAATTTTCTCTTATAGTTCAAAAAAGATTATTGTGTAATTATAGATAAATTTGATCACATCCAATGGACTCTATTTTTGAAGGGTTACATTATTCATTTGGATAGATAAACACTTTTATGGTGTTTGAACCTTCAATATAAAAAGATCGTGATTGTGGTGTCTTTAAAAAAACGTTTATGTTAAAAATTTATGTAAAATTGTGAGTAATTAAGGAATACTACGTAGAGCCATTTAAGTAAACAAAAAAATTAATTAAAATTGTGGTATAACGTTTGGTTCAGTGGTGGATTAGCTTTGTGACTCCTGAATTAAGGAGTACCCCAAGTCAACTATACATTCTTAATGCTTTTATCCCGTTTATGTTTCTCAGAACATTCAAAAAATAAAGGCCAGTAAATTTTGTGATGGTAATATAATTACCCACAAAAACTCTTAGACAATATCTTTCTTCCACAAACTCTCAAATGGTTCCAAGTGTAGAATGAGAGAACTCTCAAATGGTTCCAAGTGTAAAATGAGAGGCCAACTTTGGTATTTATAACCCAGATTTGCAATTTGAAAGGACGCAACTCACCAAAGTACAGAGCCAACAAGGGCATTCCACTCAAACAACCCTAAGTATGCATCATATATAATGGTCCTATGGTATAGCTGCATAAGACGAGGTGTCGTGACCGTGTGACGTGAAAGGATTTGATGTGTCGAATAGTGCAGACAAGTGGACATCATGCAAATAAGGGATGGACGTAAAAGACATATGCACTCCTAAGTGAAGGCATTTAGATCCCCACTATAACGGCAATGCAGGACCACAAATTGTCAAGATAAGAACTCCGAATGAAAGAAGGTCCATCCACGATCAGTGGCTAATGACACCTATACAGATAGCTAATTGACATTGAGTTGTAAGGATTTAATGTGTCTGTATTGGTTGTAGTTGTCATGGAGCATAATCCCTATTGTGACGATCTAAAAAGACTGTGAGATCGAAATATGAGGTCATTTTATAAGCTACCCTTAATCAGGTCTAGAACATGGGCATCCTTATCGACTGTTCACGATCATTGATTGTAGAGGTGCGATTATTATACGTTTTGGCGTATTACTAGAATGGGGTATGTGGTTTATTCCCACTACAGAGTCGCAACCAATCCAATACGAGTGCGAAATGTAGCCTACATTCATTTTTTACCTTCTCATCGTGACCATAAACCGCCACAAGGATCTATAAAAAGAGATATAGAAGGCAAATCTAAGGTATGAGACATTTTAAACATCATTAACGCTCAACATATGCTCTTCATTGTTTTGTGTTCAACTTTCTTTTATAACCAGTAATCATCACTTACTCTCGCATTTGAGTGTATAAATGGGCGATTTTCCAATCCTATGAGTCCAAGTAGGAGGAGACGCTCACACAATCAATCAACCAGCATCAGCAATAAAATCCTCTATATATTGTTTAATCTTTCACGTGACTTTCCCTTGTACAATTTTATCTTTAGATTTTATATTTAAATGCAAATTGGAATTCAAGAATTTAGAGTGAGATATCACTTTTCGAGAACAAAATGACTTATTGGAGGCAATTTCAATATTGAAATTTGATTGTGCAACTAAAATTAACAGGGAACTTACTAATTTAAACAAGCATAAAGTTAGCTCACCATTCAAATAAGAGTGTTGATGTTGAAAATTGTATGAACAAAATTCAAACCAACTTAGAATGCAAATAACAACTTGATTGATCGTAAATCAAAAGATTACAAGCGTTAATACAATTATTCCCTTCTCTTTTTGAAGGAGATATTTGAAATATGAAAATGTAGGAATACTTTTAATGTAAAGTTCTATGTGTCCCTTCTCCTCTTTTCCCATCTTCCTTTTAAAGGGAGGAATCTGCATGTATTTTTCATTTTTCCATCTTATCAAATATAGTGCAGAGCTGAGAAAGTACACTTACTGGCATGTTTAGATTTGTTAACAAGATCAGTGTGTCAGATCATCATAAGTTAACCTCACACGTGTTCCCTAACAATTAATGAGTTACTTAGGGAAAGAAGCTAAATCAATTCATTGGCGCAATTAGTGGACGCTGATGCAAGACCTTCTATATGTCACTTGTCAATTGATCATTAGTACAATGTGTAAGAAATCTTCAATCATTATGTTCCCTTCAACCTTCGATAAACTACATAATCCGAGCTGACCTCGTATATCCGAACTCATATTAGCACAGGCTCGCATACACCAAACCTTACTTATTGACCTCGGAGGTCAGATGCCAACAGTTATCCCCCAAGTCAATGCTTGCCTAGGTGACGGACTGACCTTGAAAGTGTTTTGGTATATTTTTCTATTTTTGTAATCATTACAGCAATAAATGGTGTGAACATGTGTCACACTGTAACTTGTGAGTGAGTTGTAATGCATAATTTATTTCTTCATCTGGAAGCTTTATCAAAATGATGCTATCCTGGATAATTAGATCAACCTATCCATTTTTCTCTCCATTTCTTTATCATACGGTTCAGATTGCGTCCTTTATTATTCTTCTCCTTTAAATGAATTTTACAACTTCATTTTTTCATTTTAGCTTTTCCTCTCTGCAGTTTTGCTCCCAAATATTTTTCGTCGCGTTCTTCTTTACTTTTTGACTGAGGTCGTCTATATTTAGGTATTCCCTTTAATAAGAATACCTTCATTTTTCTTTGTGTTGTATTTTACCTCGGTATTTTATATGAGTTCGGACGAATCTAGGGTACAATCCTGGGTAACCAACAGGAGGAAACAATACCATCTTTGTCTTCTCCTTCGTTTAGCTCATCATCCGCTAGTTTGGACAGTCAAGAGGTTCAAACGCCAATCCCTATTACCGCGGTCTACCCAAAACGATTAGATACTTCTAGGAATATGGGACTTAAACTTGGAGGGGAAGAGGATAGACCTCAGGGAGGCAATGGGAGAGATACCCATGAATGGAGGGTGAATTCCTATTGGTCAGTGGTCACTGAAGATATGCTTTCTAGTTTAAGGGCTAAGTATAATATTCCCAGTTCAGTAGAGTTCGTTATCCCAACTGCATCTGACCGAGCTACCACTTATCCATCCGGATGTATAGCTTTGAATTCGGCCATTTTGAATGTCAGTTTAAGACTGCCTTTTCCTAAGATAATTCGACAATTTCTTTCATCCTGGGGAATAGCCTCAACTCAACTTTGCCTTAACGGTTGGAGGACCTTGATTACGACCTTAATATTGTGGAGCAAATTAGGCTATCCCAAACTGAGTGATGTCCAATTTAACTCACTTTTTACTTTTTAAGAGGACAAAAGATATTCTGGCTAGTGGTATGCCAGTGTTAGGCCAAGAATGGGAGGCCCATTAGTGCTGGATACTCTTTCTTCGATAAAGAATGGAAGGAGGAATTTTTTTATGTATTAGAGGAGTGACAGTTTCATCCTACCGAGGTGAATATGGAGGATGTTGTTCCTATCCTCGATCACCCGTTATGTAATTTAACATCATTTTTGATATCTTTTCCTGCTTTTGTATTAAGTTTATCTTCCGAACTAACTTACTCCTTCCTTGCAAATTACAAGAAAGTTGTTTTAACCAAAGCAGTACAAGAACGGACTGATGGGATTAGATCTCTCCCGAGAAAACAAAAGTCCTGCAAATCTATCATTTCGAACTCCACCCTCTTCCAAGCGGGGTTACTCTAGACTCTCCCGCCGACCTCATCATCAGCTAGGGCTTCCACTTCTATTCCATCTTCTTCTAGTATGTGTTCCTTAGTATTCTTGATTAACTTTTATTACAACAATTGAACTCACGTATGTTCATCCCCGCCTCAGATCAAGACCAAGACATGTTGGGATACAAAGTGGTGAAGGCGACAGCAGCTGCTAAGGGCAAAAGAAAAGAGATTTCGGCTAAGGTCGTAAACTGATATGAGGAGATCGAACCCGAGGTCAAACTTGACCAACCTCTTAAACGTCGTCGATCAACTAAACAGCCACTAACACATACTCTTTTGGCATCTACACCCCTAGACTTTGCCCCCACGCTACCAATTCATGTGGCCATTCCAGGGATTACTACGACCAGCTCCTCGAGGTCACAAGATAGGTGCCCAGACCTGCAAAGGCCCAATGTCGACAGTTTGGTGGGCCACCGACCTGAGGTCTTTCTTGACTTTCTTCGAGCTCCCTCCTCCGCAAGGGAGTCCATTGCAGCACTCCATTCCCCTCTAAGGGAATCAGCTACTCTCCTTACTAGGATCTGGAACGAAAGGAAGCAACAATACTTAGTCGATATGCCAGTCTGTGACGCCATAATCTCAGCTCAGCTCCATAGTCATCGATCAATTTTATACATGATGTCTGTGACAGAGAAGGTAATCATTCAAGTTTAAGTGTTTGGAGATTTAATTTAAATATTGTGATTTATAACTCAAACTATTTTTTTGTTTTTAGGCAAAAGTCGAGCTAGACAAAATGCTTGAAGTGAAAGACCGGGCCATGGTCTTGTTTGACAAGGTAGAGGCATAGAAGGCGAAATTTGTTGAGAATGAGAGGTATTATGAAGATCGCCTGAATAAAATGGGGGAAGAGCTGAACGCTAGGTTAACTACAGAGCTCATACTTATGGATGACAACGAAGCTCTAAAGATCTGAGGGGAGAAAGCCAATGCTCGAGCTAAGAATGAAAAGAAGAGAGCTAACAAAGAAAAAGCTCAGGCTGATGGGCCGTAAAAAGAGCCTAGGAAGCTGCCGAAGGTGGAAGAGGTAGAGTTCAAAGCTTCCAAAACGGTTGAGAATTGGAGGACCTCTCCTGAGTTCGACACACTAGCTCAGGATGCCTATGTTGTGGCATTGGGTGAGATTACAAAGTATATCAACAAACAAAGGCCAAAATTCAACACTTCCTTTTTGGTGAAGGCATACAAAGAACAACAGAAGGAGCTGGAGTAGTTGTCGAAGGCATCAGGAGTTCGGATCTCCCCTGTCGACGAAGATGTTGCAGATGAGTTCATGCCTCCAGAGGACCCTACCTGCCTCATAGTTTTATTGTTGTTGTATTTGTCTTTTGTTTGAACTTTTAAAACTTTTTTAGGAACTTATTTTTGTAATCTTGATCCATTAATGAATGACTATCAATTTCACTTTTTGTTTTACGTAAAATATTATTACTTCTGTAATTTTATTATAAAAAATGAAATTTTCTACGCCTGTTTGGACTAAGTGCTACATCACATGCACCCTCAGTTTGGCCTATTCCTTAAATAATTTCCTAATTGAAAATTCCACTAAGTGTTGCAGCACATGCAACCTTAGTTCGACAAGCTTACAAGCAGGGCTTAAATAATTTCCTTATAGGAAATTTCACTAAGTGTTGCAACACATGCAACCTTAGTTCGGTGAATCAATGGTTCTGGATATTTTCCCATTTGACAAAACACACATTTTATTATAGACAACATACGCGTGATACATGATACATTCGCTGTTTTACCGGTAATACTTCTTAAGGTGTTCTACATTCCAAGGGTGCAACAGAGGTCTACCTTCCATATCTTCCAACTCATAAGCCCCCTTAAGTAGTACTTTAGTTACTTTGTAAAGGGCCTTCCCAGTTAGGTCCTAGAGGTCCAGAGCTAGGTTCTTTTGTAGCCAGAAAACTTTTTCTTAACATCGGGTTACCGACCTCAAACTCCATTTTCCTAACCTTCTGATTATAGTATCTCGCGTTGCGTAACTTATATATGACATTCCTAATTTCGGCCTCATTTATTTTCTCTTCTCCCAAATTCAGTTATCCTCATAACACCCTCTCATTTCCTTCCTCACGATACGTTATCGTTCGAATAGAAGGAATCCCTATCTCAAGTGGGATAAAAGAGAAAGGGATTTCTCCAGTACTATTCCTAGACGTAGTACGATAAGACCATAGTATGATGGGAGTTCCTCAGTCCATCCTTCCTTAAGAGCATCAAGTTTGGCTTTCAGCGTGTGTTTGATGATCTTATTAATTGCTTCCACTTGGCTGTTAACTTGAGGGTGGTTTGGCGTAGATAAGTGTTTCCGTATGCTAAGTTCTTCACAAAAATTGGCAAAGCGAATATTGTCAAATTGTTTTATATTGTCAGTTACAATGAAATGTGGTATTCCAAATCTGCATATGATGGATTTTCACATGAAGTTGGTAGTCTTTTTCTCGGTTATCTTAGCCAAAGGTTCAACTTCCACCCATTTAGTAAAGTAATCCACTACTACAATTGCAAACTTCGTTCCTACTTTCCCAGTAGGCATGGGACCAATTAAATCAACCCCCCACTTGGAAAAGGGTCATGGGGCCATTACATAGTTTAGCTCTCCCGGTGGAAGTTTGACATTAGGAGCAAATCGTTGGCATTTATAACATTTTCTAGCAAAATCCAACGCATCCTTCTTCATGGTGGGCCAAAAGCATCCTTGCCGTATTATTTTATAAACTAATGACTGCCCACCAGCATGATTCCTACACACTCATTCGTGCATTTCATGCAATGCATAAAGTACTTCCTCTTCATTCAAACACCTTAACAAAGGCACAGAATATCCTCGCTTATAAAGGGCATTATCAATCAATGTGTAACTCGTTGACCTTACCTGAAGTTTCATTGCCGCGACGAGATCTTCTGGACATAAACCTATTTTCAGGTACGACCCGATTTCATCCATCCATGTTGATTTTGGATCAGTCATCATAGACATGATTTTCAACCCCTCAATGGCTAGATGACAAATCCTTCCTACCGGAATACTATCAAACTTTCTATCCCTTCACTTGTAACCAACTAAGCTAGGGCCTCGACATGGCCATTTTGAGTTTGGGGAATTCGTTCGACTGGCACAGTTTTGAAATTTTTGAACTCTTGTTTAACAACCTGCAGATAGCTGTTCATCCTTTTTTCCTTAGCTCGGTAAGCTTCATTAACCTGTTTAACCGCTAGTTGTTAATCACTGTAAACTATCAAATGAGTAACCATCATGTCTTTCACAATTCTCATCCCTGCGATGAGTGCCTCGTACTCAACCTCATTATTTGAAGCTTTGAAATCAAAGGATGATGCTTCACAGAATAACTGGTGGTTTGGACTGATCAAGCAATTCCAGCAGCTTCAGTAGAGGATCCATCAACGAAGAGTTCACATGGAGCTTCAGTTGGATTCAAATTGAACTCCGCAACAAAATCGATGAGAGCTTGGCCCTTTATGGAGGTGCATCTTATATCGAATTAACCGAGCTCTACTGCCCACTTAACCATCCGACCTGAAGTATCAGGCTTTTGTAAAACCTGCCTTAACTGATAATTGGTTAATATCTCAATTGGATGTTTAAAAAAGTAGGGTCTTAACTTCCTTGCTGCCATAACCACAACATAAGCCAGGATGCTATATTCTTTTTTCCTCCCTAGCCAAAATAGCACTAGCGACGTGTTCAAATACTGCTAGATATAACATGAGTACTTCTCCTACCTTTTGTTTTGATAGTACCAACGGATATGCCAATTGTACCCATCAAAGGCGAGCCGGCATTCGAAGGTCCATTCAAACTTCTTTCTCCCTCGCAAGACATCAAAGAAAGGTTTGCACTTATCAGTTGGTTTCAACATGAAACGACTGAGGGCGGCTACTCGCCCAGTCAAACTCTGAACCTCTTTAGGCTTTGTGGGGGGGGTGTGCATTTCAATGATAGCCCTTATCTTTTCTAGGTTTTCTTCAATTCCCCTGCAATCACTAAACAACCCAGGAACTTTCCTGAGCTCACGCTAAAAGCAAATTTGTGTAAGTTTAGCTTCATCCTGTATTTTCTCAGGATCTCGCACATTTCAATAAGATGTTGTCGATAGTTCCTGGCATCCGCCCTTTTTACTAGCATATCATCAACATATACCTCCATGGTTTTACCAATATGCTTGGCAAACATAGTATAGACTAGACGTTGGTAGGTGGCCCCAACGTTTTTTAGACCAAAATGTATCATTTTGTAACAATAAAGACCTCGATCAGTGATGAAAGCAGTGAGTTCCTAGTCAGATTCATACATATGGATTTGATTATACCTCGAGTATGCATCCATGAAACTAAGCAACTCGTTTCTGGCTGTAGCATCTACCATCTGATCTATTCTTGGCAATGGAAAGCTATCCTTAGGTCATGGTTTATTCAGGTCGGTGAAATCTGTGCACATTTTTCAATCTCCATTGCTTTTCTACACAAAAACTGGGTTAGTAACCCACTTTGGATATTTTGCTTCATGGATAAATCCATTATGAAGCAACTTTTGCACTTCTTTGTTTAAGGCTTCGTACATTTTTGGATTCAAAGGTTGGCGTCATTGATGTCTAGGCCGTACCATAGGGTCAGTACCCAGTTTGTGACAAATGATTCCTGGATTAATCCCTTCCATGTGCGAATGGTTCAAAGCGAAAACATCGAGGTTATGCTGAAGGAACTCGATGATTTGACCTCGATGACTTGACCTCAAAAGGGTTGTTTCAGATCGTGGCCTATTCTGATTTCTCTTGGTGGATCACCTGGTCTGACCTCCACTATATCCAGCTCTTCCACAGGTTCTCCCACATTCACTCTCACACGTGGGTCTAACGAACTGAGATCGAATTCCATTATATATACCATATGAACTTCCGAACAAATTTTTATACGACATGTCTTGGCGATATCTTTATTTCCCTTAACTTACCCTATACCATGAGGCGTGGAAAATTTAAGAGAGTAGTACATTGATACAATTGTTCCGAGGTTGAATAACAGAGGCTGCCCCATAATGGCTTCTTAAGGAGAATTAGAATTCAACACTATAAACTCTGCATTCAGTTTAGTTCAGCGTGGAGCTTCACCAACCTTAATAGAGAGCTTGATCGTCCCTCTTTCTTTGGTGAAGGTCCCATTGAGTCCTAAAATCACATTCGGGTAGGGTTGTAGAAAACTCAATGGGATTCTCATCCATTCGAACGTGTTGACATAAAGTATGTTAAGGAAACTTCCCGTGTGAACTAAAACCTTGGGGACGATAATTCCTGCTATTTGTATTGAGATTACCATGATTCTAAGATATGGATATGGATCTGCGTCCTTTTCTTCAAATGAAAGCTGATCATCCATAGTGCTTCTGTGATGTTTCTAGGTAATGCCTATCTCAGTGAGGTTGGTAACAATAAGTCATTTTAATCTTGTCTTCCCTACTCACCGATTTTGTTGGCTGCCCAACATTTGGATCCGGGGGCTAGGCAAATAAATATTGCAAGCCCTTGCCTCGACCTGGTTCTCATGTACTATACCAACTCTATTTGGGGTATAGAATTTCATGCAATAATGATATATCGAGAAGGCGGCTTGCTACTCATGTAGTATGAGTCTCCCTAATATGATATTATAGTTGGAAGGAAGATCATCAACAATAAAATCTGCTAAAATCCTTCACTGGCAAGGGAGTTCGCCTAACTCTACACTTAAAACAATTTGTCCTTGTGCTTCAATATGATCTCTGGAGAACCTTTGCAACCTCCTGAACTATGGTTGGAAGTAGCGTTCTTGGATTCCCATTTGTTCCAGTGTTCGAGAGTACATCACATTGAACGAACTCCCATTATCAACCAGAGTCATATGCACTTGTACCTTACGACAGTCACAGTTATCACCAATGCATCACTTTAGTCCTGTAAAATCTCATATAAGTCTTCTTCTGAAAATCCAAATCACCTTGAGTATGACGTTACGTCAGTCTCAAATTCTGGTAACATTACATTATAATTTTTCTAGATGCGGGCATTGCGTGCTTGTCTGCATCGGCTCTTTTAGACCCATCGAGGCACTGGTTGCCACTTACTAGTGTTCTGATCTCAGCTCGAGGTAGTGAATCCCGAGCTTGTGGGCCTAGCTGAGCTCGCTGAGCCATTCCTTATTGATTCACCAGTTTGGTTTGTTTTTCTAGGCTTAACTACAAACTCTTACTTGTGACCTCGTCGAATTAAGGATTCCACCTACTCCTTCAAATTTCTCCAATTATCAGTGTTATGTCATGTCGTCCTATGGTATCTACAGTACCTCCCTTGATTTTTCCCTGTCAACTCTTTTTTCTGAGGTAGAGGTCTATGAAATGTTTATTTTTCTTCTGTTTGCAAGAAAACTTCCTCCGGGGTGGCATTTAGCTAATGATATTCATGAAATCTATCCGGATAAGGCTTAGGACGACCCTGATCCCTTCTGCCTTTTCTTTTTTCACGGCTAAAATCTTTATCCACTCTTTTCTCCTTTGCTTGATGTGAATACTGCAAATTTAGCTTGAGTTCCTCCTGGTCGAACGTGGCTTCTTTAGCGCTTATATGTTTTTCAGCTCGGCTTAGGAACTCATGGTATGTTCGAGGTCCGTCCTCATGTACAGACCACCAAGACCTCATTCTTGGCCTTGGTCCTAAAAGGACTGCCATAAGCGCAGCATCATCGAAAAGCTTCTCACCTTCCATAGACTACTTGTTGAATCTGCTGAGATAACTTTTGAGCGATTTAGTCTTTCCTTGTTTAATGCTCACCAACCGCTCATTGGGTGTGATTTTGAACCCATAAACTGGGCAAGGAATGCTGTGGCAAGATCATTCCAGTTTTTTATGGATGTTTGATGTAGCCTTCTAAATCACCTTTGGACGTTATCTCCCAAGGTCAATGGGAAAGCACGACATATTATGGCATCTCCTGCTCCTTGCAGTTCCATCCAGAAAGTGTATTTGTCCAAATGGCTGAGAGGATCTCCTTCCTCTTCATACACGGTTAGTTGTGACATTTTTAACTTTTTCAAGTAGAAGTTCGACAAAGATATCCTCAGTGAAGGGAGAATGGTGTTTTGTGAGATATTCTTCCGTGTTTCCTTTGTCTTTAGCTTCCAGATCAGCAATACATTTTTTAAGGCACTCGTTTCGAGCTCTGGTCGTTCCACTGAGCGTTTGATATAAGGTTCATCATGTCTACTCACAGGTGTTAGGAAATGTTGGTTAACGAGCTCGGCCTGTCAGATCATCATGAGTTAACCTTACATGTCCCCAACAATTAATGAGTTATTTAGGGAAGGAAGTTAAAGCATTTCATTGGCGCAATTAGTGGGCACTAATGTATGACCTACTATATGTCACTTGTCAATTGATCGTTAGTACAATGTGTAAGAAATCTTCAATCATATGTTCCCTTCGACCTCGATAAACTACATAATCCGAGTTGACCTCATATATCTGAACTCACATTAGCACAGACTTATCGCATACACCAAATTGTACTTATCAACTTCGGAGGTCAGATGCCAACAAAGAGTAATGCTATTTAGCGTCAATTGGGTTGTAACCTCAGTCTAGATAGCATTGATGTGGCACTAAATGATAGTGGAATTAAATAATTTATTTAATTTCATCTTTCATTTAGCCTATTATCTAGTGTCACATGGATTGGGTTGCAACTCAAATGAGATTAATAGCATTATTCTTCGAACAATAAGTTTAAAATCAACCAATTTTCCCCTTTGTGTAATATATGTAGACATAGATTTTACACACACACACACAACACACAACACACACACACACCGTTTTTCAACCACATATTTATTATTTTTTATTAAATTATATTAAAATTTTAATTTTAATCTATAAAACAAGGGGAAATGGGCTATATGTATGATGGAGTTAATTGTTCTAATGGTCACTAAACTTATGTCTATATTTTCAATTTCTCATTGAAGTTTAAAATATCGAGTTTTGACCATTGAACTTTGGACAACGTTGGACGTTATTCACTAGTATAACTTATGTTTAAAATTTCTAACGGAATTGGTGACATGGTTGACAGAATAAAAATGTAGCACCCAGTCACGTTAGATTGTCGAATTTTGACCACTAAACTTTTGAAAAGGTCTTTGGTTCCTCGCTAAATCTTGAAAAACGTCTTCTATTACTCACCGAACTTTGAGGTAGTTGAATTTTGGTCACTAAATTAAACTGAAAAACGTCTTCTATTCTTCATAATAAATTTGGATCTAATTAAAATTTACTTTTAAAATTTGGATTAAAATTAAAATTTAATTTAATTTTAGCCCCTGTTTGAGCCAAATTTTTGTAGAATAAGAATGAAAAATATAGTCGTTATTGGGGCCCACACAAGAGATATAAAATTTGAATTTAAATGTTGATGTGATGAATAACATCATATTTTTCATTTTAATGAGATAATAATGTAGAACCAAACGGGGCCTTAGTAACAAATTTATTTTATAGTTTGTGGCAAAATTCAAATATTATTATAGACTAACGCTTGGAAAGCTAAGGAAGTGACTACTAATTGCAATGAAATACACAATAAATTTTTTATTAAAATTAATTTGAATTTCACAATGAAATCCTCAATAAGCCTCTGTTTGGCCGTGATTAAAATTAGATTTTTAGAAAATTTTGATAAAAATTGATAAAATGTATATTAAAGTTATGGGCACCCATAAATATGTAGTTAAGATTAATTATTCACTTTGAGTTTGATAAAAATCTAGATTTTAATTTATACCAAACATGAACTAAAGTTATTGTTAGAATAAATTTTAATTTTAATCCAAAACTTAACAGCGAATTTTAATTAAATTAAAATTTATTATGATTAATATAAGACTTTTTCAAAATTTAGTAGTCAAAATTAAATCATCTCAAAGTTTAGTGGGCAACAGAAGACGTTTTTCAAAGTTTAATGAGCAAACGAAAGCTTCTTCTTTTTTTTTTTTTTTTAAAGTAATGGCCAAAATTCGATAATCTCAAAGTTTAGTTGTCAAAAATTGACCATCTCAAAGTTTAGAGACCAAAATTCGATCACTTTAAAGTTTAACAGCGAGCCACGTGTACATTCTGTCGGTCACGTCATCAATTTCGTTAGAAGTTTTAAACATAAATTATACCCCTGTTTGTTCTACATTTTTTTCCCACTCTTAGAAATATTTTGACCCTTTTTTTCAAACAGTTGGACCCACCCATTATCACATAGAAGGTCAAAAATGTCGGCTGATTTACTGTGCAACGGTTATAATATTTATACAAATGAGAAACAAATAGGTTGTATATCAGTGACTAACGTCGAACATTTTTCAAATTTATTGGTGAAAATTGGACATCTCAAATTTCAATAAACAATTGAAGACATGAATATAAGTTCAGCGATCATTAAAACAATAAACTCCATATAATATTAAATTAACCCCATTTTATTTTGCAATGAATTATAAGTGGACTCGACGCGAAGTCCTCCATGAGCGGACCAAATTTAAATAAAAATATCACCCAAGTCCCGGCAAGCACTTCACTTCCCTCTTGTTCTCATTCATCGCGACGCGTTTTCTATATCGGACTCGGATATCACCGCCGATTGCCGTTCCGATGTGGTCCACCGTTCGACTCTCCTTTCCTTTACTCGCCGCCTTCTTCCTTCTCTCACTGGCGTTCGCCTCCGAGTCCGATCACAAGGTATGCTTTACTAAATTCTTTCACTCACTTGATCCGTTTCATCAGAAAATGCCCGAAGTTTAGCTGTCTTCTGTTTATAGTATCTAAAGTTTTTGTTTAAAATGGTTAAACTGGTTCTGATTTGTGCTCAGATTAATCAGATCTGTTTAATAAAGATCTTTGAATTGTGTGGTTTTACTGTTTACTTTTGCGTCTGGGTGACTGAGGGCTGCGACTAATTTTTTTATTTATTAAGGATTTATTTGCTGCTTATGTGAATATTGTTCTTATGACGGGAAATCATATTATGACTACAATTGATGGGTATATATCTCTAATTTTGAGGTTCTAATCGCATAATAATGTGCACATTGTCAGTTAACCACCAGGAATTGATGGATTATCTCGAATTGCTAATTCTTGTGATTTCAGAACGTTTTGGAACCTATTTGTTAGTTAAAGAAAGTGATGATATGAGTTTGAAGGCATCTTCAAGTTATGTTGCTATTCCTCTGATTATTAGGCAGCAAAATAGGAGGTTGAAAATGAATAATTTAATTTACAGGCTGCCATCCTATTAGTGGTAACGATTGTTAGCATGTTTCATATCACCTGGTTACAAGGGAGATTTGAATTTATAAAGTGAGGCAAACCTCACATTGTAAGTTGGTTGACAGCCAGCATGTTAGACTCATAAACTCTTATCATGGTATAAGAGTGAGTATATGTCAAGGATGCGTCGGGTCTGTCTCTCTATCCATGTGTGGAGATGCCTAATGGCTCCAGCCCTGATGCTGAGGGCGAGTGCTAGCATGTCCCACATTGGCTGCGTGCAGTTGAAATTTGCAATGTATAAAGTGATACTGTAAGTTGGGTTTTCAGTGATGAGTTAGAGCCGTCGACTTTACCAATGATATTTGAAACTTTGTAGGTTGTTTTTCCTTCCAACAATAGATTACAATTTTATCTTGACTAATTTGAGCACTTATTATTTGGTATTTTATAATTTATAATTGTTTGCAATTCAAATAATTAATTTTGTTAAGTTATTTAATTATGGATCTCAAGCTGATTGGAAAACATAATTTTATTGGTTTTGCTTGATACTTATGCCTCGTGGCTATGCTTCACCTCACAGAGGTAAAATACCACAGTTTTTCGATTGCTTTTAAACATTGTGTGCTTGAGCAATTTGAAATTCATGTATACTCTGCTAGCTGCAAGCGCTTTCTCCAATGCCTTTTTTCTTTCCACTGCAGTATCAACTGGATGATCCTGTCACCCTTTGGGTGAATAAAGTAGGGCCATACAATAATCCACAAGAAACTTACAATTATTATAGCCTTCCATTTTGTCTTCCATCGGGTAATGCTGCTCACAAATGGGGTGGTCTTGGTGAGGTATTGGGTGGAAATGAGCTCATTGATAGCTTGATTGACATAAAATTCCAAAGTATGTACAGGTGGATCTCTCTCGCATGTATTCATTTTTATTTGGTCATATGATGACATTTGTTCTTTGCCTTCTGGCAGAACCTGTGGACAAAATCACTATTTGTGAGATCGAACTTGATGAAGCAAAGGTCAAACAGTTCAAGGATGCTATTGAGAATAGTTATTGGTTTGAATTTTTCATTGGTAAGTTCCTAATTTTTGTATTGACTTATGATAATGGATAAAAATTGTTTATATTACAGTTGAACTATGCCGTTAAATTAGTTCTATAGAATGTCCTGTTTAATAGACATGCTACCATCCTCAGCTAACTGATTTGTAAACCATGATATTAGGATTAGACTACTTTTTTGTATATAACTAGTGCTGTTACTTTTGTCGAAACTCTGGGGGCAACTTTACTTTAAGTAAATTGTCAAGCTTTTTATTTGTTTTTGTTTTTGTTCTTTTTGTGTGTGCGTGTCTGTGTCTGTGTCTGTGTGGAGAGTCCCAGTTTTGTGCTAAGAAATTTTTAGTTTTATCTGGACAACTAATATATACTGGATTTCAAAAAAATATAATATATACTGGAAAGTGGAGATTGCATGATTTGGGATTTATTCAAGGTCAATTTATTTTTGTCCATCATGGCTTATATTAAATATTGTTTTTTTATAACCGTAAATGTCCGGGCAGCTTGCACGCACGTCCACTAATCCCACGAGGCCATGAAGTTTACGGTCGAGTACTTACCTCAGTGCCTTGAGAGGATTCAAACTGGTGACCATTGAGACTTATATTAAATATTGTTAGAAGAGATTGTGCAAAATTTTGGGGATTTACATATTACATTTACTCTGCCTTTGCCCCAGTTATATAGTGTCAGGAGGCTTTATCTCTTGACTCTCGTCAGTTCATCATTAGGGAAAAAAATGGGATTATAGATGATTAATATTCATTAGTGGTTTAGTTCATGTCTAATTTTTTCTTTCTTCACTGGTTTAGGAATTGGATTTAGCTTGAGAATGAGAATAAACTCATTCATCACTGGTTGCTCTCATGTGTGCATGTGTGTGTGTGTGTCTGTGTATGTACATACGTGTAAGCTAGAAGCCAGTCTTCCATTGTCTTTCAGAACTTATTAGCATTAATATATATTTTATGAGTTCCATTTTATATTGGTTATCTAATTACATATAATTCTTTTTCCCCATGTTTTTTGCTGGTCTGCTGTCTACAAATTCAGATGATCTGCCTTTATGGGGTATGCCTTGAACCCCCTTTTCTTTTATAAACTATGTTTCGAAAAAGTTTTCTCTTCATTCGACCCAATTTTTTGATTAACATACATTGTTTTTGCAGGTTTTGTGGGTGAGCTGCATTCTGACAAGAATAATGATAAAAAGCACGTGCTCTACACACATAAGAGTATAACTGTGAATTACAACAAAGATCAAGTGCGTGGCTGTTTATATGTTATGTTTTAGCGCAGATCTTTCTGTTTTGTTGTTAATAAATTTCCTTTTTTATAGATCATTCATGTCAATCTGACTCAAGGGGGTGCAAAACCATTGGAAGTTGGAAAATCAGTGGACATGGCTTACTCGGTGAAATGGATTCCAACGAACACGTCTTTCGCTCGTCGTTTTGATGTTTACCTGGACTACCCATTTTTTGAACATCAGGTAAAAAATGACATTTGGATGTTGATGCTATTACAGCATAATGATTTCACTACCTGTTTCTTCAACTTAATAGAAAATGGTAAGGCTGGGATTTTTTGTTAGTAAAAGATTTGTCAGTTCATACAACCTTAATTAATATGCCATGACTAATTTTCTGCTCATTTGAATCCTTTTGCTTATATGAGCTCAAGTTTGTCAATTATGGAAAGAATACAAGTGCCTTTTACTGTTGCAAATGCTCTACATTTCGGGCACAAGACTTTGACTTATTTTCTGGATCTTGTAGATACACTGGTTCTCTATTTTCAATTCCTTCATGATGGTTATATTCCTTACTGGTCTGGTATCGATGATATTGATGCGAACTCTGCGAAATGATTATGCAAAGTATGCTCGCGAGGATGATGATTTGGAAACCCTGGTAATAATCTTATCATCACATAAATCTCGATAATTTCTTCTATTCATCGTTGAATAGCATATAATGTCTTTGTGTTTAGGAAAGAGATGTCAATGAAGAGTCTGGTTGGAAACTTGTTCATGGAGATGTATTTAGGACTCCCTGCTGTTTAGTTTTACTCTCTGCTCTTATTGGCACTGGCGCACAACTAGCATTGCTTATTCTCCTTGTCATCTTATTCGCAATTGTTGGAATGTTGTATATCGGGTATGCCAAATGCAACTTAATTTTAATTTACTTGTAATTTATAATTAGTCATCTTAGTCCTCTGTAGTTTATTTGAAGTACTTTACTCCCTCCATCCCCAATCCCTTTTCCAGAGTATGCATGGACTTCTTTCAAAATATTTTTCAGTTGACATTTTACCAGTAGTATTCTGCAAGGCTATAGGATATTTTTTGATTAGCAGACTTGGATTTTTTTGGCATCACCGTTCTGTTTACCTATATTCATGGTATTTGATTCAGATTGCTAACTTGATGGTTTATACTAAATTGTCCAGGAGAGGTGCAATTGTCACCACTTTCATTATATGTTATGCTTGTACATCATTCATCTCGGGCTACGTCAGTGGTGGAATGTACTCACGCCATGGTGGTAAGTGCAGCCATTTGTACCTAACCTTCCCCCTGCTTTGTGGCATCTTTGTTTGCCTATTATTATACCTTTCCTTACTCATGTAGCAAACTGGTTCTGCAATTATGCTAAATTATACTTCTGTCCATATCACAGGCAAAAATTGGATCAAATCAACGGTTCTCACAGCTTCACTTTTTCCTTTTCTGTGCTTCGGGATTGGTTTCATGCTGAACACTATTGCAATATTTTATGGGTCTCTAGCAGCCATTCCCTTTGGCACGATGGTGATTGTCTTCATAATCTGGGCCTTTGTTTCTTTCCCCCTGGCACTTCTTGGTACAGTTGTTGGAANGACACCATCTGCAGTTTCTATGATGGGAGGATTGCTTCCCTTTGGCAGCATATTCATTGAAATGTACTTTGTTTTCACTTCCTTCTGGAATTACAAGGTAATATAGTTGGACCAATTGAGCTATTTTTTTCTTGTTCTTTACCGTGTCTATTTTTTATTATCATCTGAAATATGAAGTATCTGATGCAGACCTGAAAGAAAACTATATTAGCGGTTAATTGATCTATCTTTAAATTTAACATGACGTGTTATAAATTTCTAGAGTGATCTAATCTGATGCCCTAGGGAATCAGGGCTATTTAGAATTAGATATATGTTAGGCTAAACAATTTTTAAGGTAGTTGGATTTGTTTGACTCAATATTCTTAAATTTTCTAGGCCTTATTTTTGGGATTGGGTTCAATTGCCCGAAAATCTAAGTCCAACCAAATGTAAGTGGCAGTGGCTTTGTAGCTTAGTATGCAAATTCACTAAAAGCATAAAACAAACGTGTGCAAGTAGCACTATCTACACATTTCTCCGGACAAAAATTAGTCCCTGTTTAGTTTAGCTGAAAATTATCTTTAGTAGATTTTTATAAAAGTTGATGAAATGTTGATAAAAGTTGTGGGTATCATGAGATGTGTGGTTGAAAATGAGTTTGAGGAAAATTGAGTTTTAGAGGGCCAAACAGGGGTTTAATCTGCTGATGCACCAGTTTGATTCTCATTTTCTGCATTTCCATTGAATGCCTTGGTCTTGGGAGTGTGAGACGAGAAGGAGCAGTGAACAAACAATTTGTCTTTGATGAGTTGTATACTAGATGAAGGAGAGTCCCTTGAGAACCCTTTCATGCTGATAAAAGATAAATTTATTTGCTTCATTTTTGTTTGGCATATGCATCTCTCCAACTTATTTGTGCCCCTCATCCCCCTTTTCGATTATTATCCATGCATAAGACCCATTTTTTATAGGTCTGAACATACTGATATTAACTCGTTGAAAACCAACAAAAAAAAAGGATGTTAGATTCACATTTTGGCTGTTTAGCTAATTTATCTTCTTATTGCTTCTTATGGACAGGTTTACTACGTATATGGCTTTATGCTTCTGGTTTTCGTGATTCTTATTATTGTTACGGTCTGCGTGACGATAGTCGGAACCTATTTCCTGCTAAATGCCGAGAATTATCATTGGCAGTGGACTTCTTTCTTCTCGGCAGCGTCAACGGCTATCTATGTGTACTTGTACTCTGTATATTACTATTATGTGAAGACAAAGATGACGGGATTCTTCCAGACGAGCTTTTACTTTGGCTATACACTAATGTTTTGTCTTGGCTTAGGAATTCTTTGCGGTGAGTAAATGGCAGCCAGTTGATTATTTAAAGATATCATTTTGTTGCCTTCCCTTCCATTCTTCAAATTGAATATATGAATTTGCTACCTATGACGGGCTTATCTGTTTTCTAAGACATCATGATAATATATGGATTAGAACTTCTTCTCTATATTTCTCCCACTGTACTTACAGGTCATTTTTTCACGCATTTCAGGTGCTGTTGGTCACTTAGGTTCTAATTTGTTTGTAAGGAGGATATATAGAAACATCAAAATCGACTAGTTTATGAGCCAGGAGAGAGAAATCTTTGGTGCTTCATGTTTCTCATCATCGGGGTGAAATCAAGAGAAGCATGCCGTACCTCCATCAGATCTCGTCGAATATGCAAGATTTGAGGATGATCTGTAATTTGGGATTGTGGGGAGCCCTAAAAATTTCACCGTTCTCCAGGTTATAAAACCAAGTATGATTACATAATTTAGAGTGATTGTTTTCATAACCGAAAAGGGGACGGATACTAGTTTTTTGTTTAGTTATTTCTCTAATCTTTCCCGACAATGGATGCTTTTTACAGGTATTGCATGTTAACTTGCTCTTCTTTGTCTTGAATATCTTTTGCCAGTGGGTGTTCTTGGGAGAACGACTATTACTTGGATGGGGACATGAGTTGTCTAATGACAGTCATCTCCATAAAGCATTATATTTTTTATAGATTACGTCTGGGTGTCGTGTAGGTCGGTCTGAGTATTTTAATATTCGGAACCATCCATATTATATTTTGGTATATTCTAAATGAAACCATTTGTATTCACATAATTACTGGAATCAAACATGAATCGTGGGTCGAGTTTGGGATTGATTTTATCCATAAAATTTTATTAAAAATGCGAGTTGACAATATAAATTATTTTCTCAATATTTAGCATAAATAGTAGAAATAAAATGTCATCAAATATCATCCAATCTTTAGCCGAGTATAA
>CAIGRF010371992.1:1563-18425 GCA_903798235.1 Fraxinus ornus | reverse complement strand
AATTCATATTTATACCAAGAAATGTTTACATAGAACTCAAATTTAATATTACATGAATTATTTATAACTTTGCAAAGTTAAATTTAACTTAAACGAATAATAACTAAATGCATTTCTAATTACTATTATCAAATATTTACAGTATAAGTACATCCCAACTAGGTTGACACCTACTTAACTATAATTTAGTTGTTCAAAAATTTTCATAATTTTTTAATTTTTTTTTTCACTGGCCAGCGTGTTAACCACGGCCTGTGAAGGTGCAACCTGCGAAGTCTGTCCCTCACACTTCCTTGACCCGTGAACCGTCCGCTCGAGTCACGGGTCGGACCACGGTCCCGGGTTTGGTCAGCTCGTCCGTCTTGACACTTCTAGTACCATTCACGGTACCAAAGATTTAAAAAAATTGCAGTCCAAGTCCAAAATAACGGTTTTCGTTAATTTGACCACAAAAATCGTCGTTAACCTAGAAATTAAAAATCTAATAATTTTTTCCAAATAAGGTAAGTGCATTTTGGATATAATACATTTCATCTATTAATTTTAAAAAAAAAAAAAAATAAATAATTCCAACCCCCACCCCACCCCCATCTCCTTCTTCCCAAAAATTTTCACAACAACCTGAACGTCAAAATCCGGCACCACCACCACCTTAAAGGTAGCGACTCCCTCAATCAGCAACCTCTCATCACTGTCACAACAATAACCTATCAAATTAGCCAGCCTCCGGTGCCTCAATTTACCATACTAAAAAGGATAATTTCAATCAGAGCTCCACACTACCTTCATCAAACTCATTCTGTAAACTGAAGAACGAAAGGGCAGGAGAGATCAGAGAAAATTCGGAAGATTCTCGTGGAAGATCAAGATTTTATTTTATAGATTTCTTGGAATCGAATATCTCGATTTCATTAGCTTTGGAAAGAATTTGGAGTTTTGTATACATACTCCCACATTCTCACCAGGTTCATCCCATTCACCTTAAACCTATATGCTTAAATTAAATCCATAAACTTGTGTAGATGATTATGAATAACCAATATTATAGTCAATTTATTTACTGTCAAAAACTTCGGGGGACTGAATTATTCTGGGTTTGCTTTAAAAAATTAAAACCCTCTGGTAACTTGGTAGTCAATAAGTGTTCTATCGATAGAGAAATGCGTAGAATTGTCTCTATTTTCATGCACTGCTTCTTGATGATAATCCCTACAGTTCAAATGGAGAAATAGCCAAATTTATAGAACAATTATACCATACTTTGTGGCTGTTTTAAGGCCGGAAAGTGAGAACTCCGAAAAAGACGGGACTCCGATGGCTTCTGCTCCAGGGAAGAAGGAGAAGGAGATGGAGATGGGGGTGGGGTGAAAATTTTGGAGGAAATGGGGGTGGCGTGGGGGTGGGAATTGTAGTTTTGTTTTTTGTTTTTTTAATTTTTTATTTAATAGATGAAATGTATTATGTCCAAAATGCCCTTATCATGTTTGGAGAAAATTATTAGATTTTTAATTTCTGAATCAACTGAAAATAAAAGTTTTTGGTAAAGTCTCCTACTAACTGAAAAACATGGGTGAAATATTATTAGTAACAAGAAATCTAGCCTTGTCAAAACTGAAAATACTTTTATCTCTGAACCTCCAGCTTCAAAACAAAAACCCAGCAACATGGTTTCAAAGCACAAGCCATCATTTATATAGCTTTTATAAAAAAAAATTTTAAAAAAAATTTTGGTCCAACATTTTACTTTATTTTATAGACCTAAATAATAAGTGAAAAATAAATTAAAAATTTTAATTTTGACCCTAAAAAAATTTGTACTTTATATTTTTTTTTATAGGTTTTTATGCAATGACTCGCCGGTTGAACCACCAGGTCACCGGCTGAACCACTAACCCATTGACATGCTGCATTGTCCGAGTCAGTGTCCCGATCAAGTCTGACAACTATGCTTTCGTTATGTGATTGGTAGGGCAAGACAAAACTTTCGAACCGAATCGAACTGAATCGGACCCAAATCAAATCAAGCCAAACAGTTCTTCTTAAGTTAAATACCTAAATGAGTATCTAAATCGAGAATGGATGGGTTCGGTTCGGTTCTCAGTTCTAGACCAAAAAATGAAGAAGAGAATAAAAATTGGATTTCCTTAATTTTTTTCTTATATAAGTCAAATTATTTTTTTAAAAAATAAAAAATAAAAATTGGTAACTAATTAATTTACTCCAAACCCAAAATATGATTTTATTATTTCTTATTTCCCGCCAAATCCAACTTAATCAAATTGATCTAAATTTTATTCATATAACTTATTCTACCGTAGTGTCGTTTCAGTCGTTCTATTATTGTGAACTAGCTATCTTTCTCTTTCTATGATTTCAACAGTCAAATCCATGAATAACTCAATAAAAGAGGTGTAAAAGATATTACGAGATTGAATTATGTTATTTTGTAAGAGTTAAGATTGAGCATATCATAGTTGAATTAATGTAGTGTTGTTGTAATATGAAAAAAAAAAATTTAATTATTGTACGAACCCCTGAATCGAATAGAACCGAAATAAACCGAATTGAACCAAATTCGAACGTTTCCATAATTAAATTTGGACCCGACGATTCCATTTACTTAATACCCGAAAAATCGAATCGAACCATACTCAGCAGTCAGCCTTAGTGGTTAAGGAACACTGTTCACGCTGTATTCCCACTCCACTTTATCATCCCATCCTTGATTTCTAGTTGCTGAAAGACAACTAATTATTCTACGGGGACTTTACAAAGGTCAAAATGGACTAGTGAAACCGAAACAACGAGTGAAGGGGATACGCGATCCACTGCAAAGTGGCCCCCTATGAAACATATGTTTCTTCCTTTTTTGAAATCTAGAAACTGCATTGAAAAATGCTGCCGAGTATTTTATACCATTGCGGGAGGCGGCGCATAGCTACTTATAAGTCAGTTTAGTTTTTTAACTCTAAAACTTCCTCCACTAACACTCGTTGTTAAACACCTATTCTTAATATTATTATTTTTTTCTTTTGCAAAAAGGAAGTCTTCGTTGGTTTTTCCCAAATTTTGTAATTCCTCAAAGAAAATTGAAAACACTTAATTGATTCAAATACAATGAAAATACAATGAATAGCAAAAAAAAAAGAAAAAAAAAATTCTAATTGAAGGGTTTGGACCAACCCGCTAGTGCAAGCCTAATAATAGAAAAATATAAATAACAAGTTCAATAACAATAAAAATAAATCTCGATCTCGATGATGTCCGCATCACATAGAAATAAAATATCCTTTTGTGCAACAAGAAAATGAGTTTGGAAAAAAGGTGAGTTTTTGAATAATGTGGTTCAAATAGTGGTAGCAACAAGCCGAGCCGAGCCGAGCCCGGCCAAAAAAAATGAGGCTCGGCCCGAGCCTTAGCGGGCTGAGCCGAGCCCGAATCGAGCCGGCTCGGGGTTTTATTTTATTTTTATTCAAATCTACATTTTTTACTTAAAAAATTTAAAATTTGTACAGTTATTACATGTTATAAATTAAATAAAAAAAGCTCGAGTTTGGCTTGAGCTTTTTGTGCCGAGCTTTTTTGGGCCAGAGTNGCTCGGCCCGAGCCTCGGCTCGTTGTAACCGAGCCCGAGCCGGGCCCGGCTCGAGCTTTTTCCGAGCCGAGCCCGAGCCGTCCGAGCCGACGAGCTTTTTTGCCACCACTAGGTTCAAATAGGAGCTTCAATAATCATATAAAAAAGTATGAGCACAACTTAGACAATGGAAATAAACGTATCATGTGTCTAAAGTAAGACCAAGAAATTTTAATCAATGGATGAATAATAAGAACAAAGGTGGCTGTGGATGAAGCGGCGGTGGTTGCTCAAGGAACTGTAGCAACATCGGTGTGGCTTAGACTCATGTTTATATTGTTGTTCAAAACAATAAAAATGAGACTTGGAATGAGAAATTGATCCATGGCCCCATGAGTGAACCATGTGGCCGCATGGCCATATATCGGGACATTTTGTCCCGATATGTGGCATACCATGCGGCCGCATGGGGTACAAATTTTTGACTTTTTTTGTCGTTTTTATCCATTGTGGTTTTGAATTTGGTGTCTTTTGAAGATATTTTGGCACAATTTCGTACACATTTTCTGAGGGTTATATATAGATGATCATATTTCTTGTGAAGAAGTGGAACCACCAAGTGGCGTTAGCAGCAGCATAGGCTGCTATTGGTCGCTGCAACAACAGTAGCAGCCGCCATCGGTGGCGGCAATAGTTGTGGTAGCTCCGTCATCGTCGATGCCATCGCCAAAAAAGTGGTGGGGTTGGTTCCTTTGTGGTGGTGAAACGGTTTGTCAAGTTAGGGTTCAATTTTAAGGTTTTGGGCTTTTCTTTGAAACTTCGGTCAATCTCGTTGGATAAGGGTTTTTGTTTTAAAGATTGGGACTAAAAAATCAAATTGACCTACATTGTAGCTATTGCATGAGTTGGACCACAAGGAAATTGAAGAATTGTGTCGGAATATGGCCCAATGAAATGCTTTAATTCTTATTGTAATTTAAATCCTTAGGATGGTCCATAAGTGATTATAATTTATTTAATTATTGCTTTTATTGCTTTACGGATGATGAATGAATGTATGATTATCACATGTCATGTAACTTAAATGAAACACCTCATGATGTACTAAATCATATGCATTGGTATTGCATATTTTTTTCATCACTCTAAAGTAATTAGAAGTGGTTAAAAATTATATTTAATAGTTGAATGTCATTATAATTGTTTATATTTGGCCGATTAATTATTAAATGAAAATCTAACGATTCAAAATAATAAGTGGGAGATGGTTTATAGGCATGTATAAACTCGCAGCCTCCTTCGTAATTTAATTTGTTATTAAAATATGTATGTCTAGTATTGAATTACATCGGTCTTCCTATAGGAAGACTGCGCTATTATAGATTAACTGAAATTGGATCTTGTAATAAAATATTTTTAAAATGGAATAATGAGGTGATTATCCTATGGATAACTCTCATATATTTTGGATATTTAAAAATATTTGCCGAGATTATTACACTTATAAATGAAGTTTTAAAATGACTTCCTATAGGAGATTCCAAAAAAATTATTCATATGTCAAATAATAATCAATCTTCGTCTTTTATTATGGCATGAGATGCCTAGCTCAATAACATGAGTGAGAGGGTCCCAACCTTCTCGACAATTATATTGATCTCCTATAGATGACGTGTTAAAAGTTGTAAGGGTTTAAGGTCTTTGATTGAAAATATAGTTTTGGGTCTATATTTGCATACTCATATACTTGTATCATATAAAGATTATTGTTCATTTTATTAATACGAAAAATCATTAATTTTACAGAAAAATGTCGCTTAATTTATTATCAGTGATACTTAACAAAAATCAACTTGTGGGAGAAAACTACCTTGACTTGAAAATGAATCGTAACATTGTTTTTACTGCTGAAAATCACAAATTTGTGCTGACTAAAGTTTGTCTCGAAGCCCCTAAAGATGATTCCAGGAAATCTCATAAGACTGCATATGAAAAATGGTATCATTCCCGTTGCTACATTTTGACATCCATGCCAAATGTATTGCAACAGAAATATCAGAATATGGAAATTGTTTTTGAAATAATGAAAAGTCTTCAAGAGATGTTTGGACATCAAATCCGACACGTTAAACAAGCTTTCATTAGGCCAATCATAAACACACGCATGAAACCAAGCATATCTGTGAGAGACCATATGTTAACCATGATTGGTTACTTTAATGCTACAAAGGTTTTAGGAGCTGACATTGATTTCGAGACGCAAATTGACGTGGTTCTTGAGAATTCTCTCTGAGATGTTCTCACAGTTTATAGTTGATTATAATCTAGACAAGATGGACATGTTTCGGATGGAATTAATGAAAGAGCTCCAAACTGTTGAAATTGTTATGAAGACCAGAAGTGAAAATGCTTTGATTGTTACTGTTGGACCCTCTCATCTTAAGCATTGTGGTGGCAAGGGAGGAAATAAGAAAATGAGGCCAAACAAAAAGAACGATAGCATGTCAAAAGAGAAGAAAACTACTGTCGATGGGAAACCAAAGGAAAAATGTTTTACTTTTAGACAAAAAGGTCATGGAAAGAGGAATTACCCAGATCACCGAGCTAAATGGAAGCAAGGTAAAGGCAATGCCCTATTCATTGAGTCATGCTTCGTGGTTGATTCTACTAATACTTGAATTGTAGATTCTGGACCAACTAATCATGTTTACAATTCTTTGAAGAGGTTCCAAGAAACCAAGCACCTCAGTGAAGAGTTGTACACTCTTAGAGTTGATACGGAAGCTAGTAGTGTCTGCCAAAGCTGTTGACACATTTACTTTATATTTTGAAAATAGTATACATTTGATTTTGGATGACTATTATGTTCCCGAACTTAAACGGACCTTGGTTTTCGTCGTACTTTTATATCGTGTTGGTTATTCAGTACTTTTTACACCTTCTACGATGATTATTAAGTTGAATAATTTTGTTATATGTTCAAGCCATATGGTTTATAGTCTATATGTCTTAAGTCCTATGATTGACTCTATATACAACACTACTATTCCTGGAAAAAGAAAGAAGTTTTTTGTATTAATGAAACTCTCTTATGGCATCTGGCTGGGTCATATTAATCTAAATAGGATTTAAAGATTGATGAATGATGAACCTTTAAATGAGTTAGAGGTGGAATCCATACCAACTTGTGAATCTTGTATAGAAGGGAAGATGACAAAGATGCCTTCTAAGGCTAAGGTACTAAGAACTCAAGAAGTATTGGAATTGGTACACTCCGATGTTTGTGGTCCCATTAGTCTTCGGGCTAGAAGAGGATATGAGTACTTCATCACCTTTAGAGATGATTACTCTAGATTTGGATGCATATACCTTATGTCTCACAAATTCGAAGCTTTGGAGAAACTCAAGAAGTTTCGGACGGAGGTTGAAAATCAATTGGGTAAGAATATCAAGGCTCTTCGATCCAATCGAGGTGGTGAATATCTATTCCAAGAGTTTAAGGTCTACTTATCGAATAATGGGATATTGTCCCAACTGAGTGCACCAAGGACTCTCCAACAGAATGGTGTTTCAGAAAGAAGAAATCGAACTATTTTAGATATGGTAAGATCAATGATAAATTACTCCTCATTGCCTATTTCCTTTTGGGGATATACACTACAAAGTGCTATTTACATCTTGAATTTATTACCATCTAAGTTAGTTCCCAAGACGCCTCTTGAATTGTGGAATGGACGCAAACCTAATTTGCGCCACATTTGGATATGGGAGTGTCCAGCACATGCGCTAAAGGGAAAGACAAATAAGATGGAATCAGGATCGGAGGTTTGTCTCTTTATAGGATATCCAAAAAGAAAAAGAGGTTACTACTAAAATCCTCTAGATAAGAAAGTATTTGTTAGTACAAGTGCAACCTTCTTAGAAGACAAGTGCATAGAAGAACATAAGTCTACTAGTAAGATTCTATTGGAAGAGGTATTAGAACATGTATTTGTTAGTACAAATGCAATCTTTTTAGAGGACAAGTTTCTTAAGCTCTTATTAGAGATGCATCTATAGGCATATGTTGTTTCCAAAGTACTCCTCCATACTTCTATTCTACAGTTTATCTGTGTCTTGGCTCAATGAACTAAAATTACAATAGCTAAAACAAAAGGATTTTTTTAACCTACAAAAGTATGCAAAATGATTTCTATAGTAAATCTTTGTGTGAAAACGAGACTCAAGAATGAATAGTATTTTGGATTGCCTCTATTAAGGTAGATGTAGATAGATAGCCCAAGTTATTTTTTGAAGTCCAATCTTTCAACAATTGAAAGTTAGAGCATACGTTGCTCCACCTTCATATATCATAATTCACGACCATCTCTAACCAAAATTGACGCATAACCTTTCCTTCCTTCAAAATGTTGGAAGAGAAAATTTAAAGTTAACTCTTGAAATATTTATAGTGCAGTCTTTCTACAATTGGAAGTTAGAACATACGTTGTTCCACCTTCATAAATCACATAATCCACAACTGTCGCTAAATCAAAATTGATGCACAACCTTTCCTTCCTTCCAAATGCTAGAAAGAGAGAATTTAAAGTTTACTCTTGAAATATTTTTTAAAGTCCAATCTTTTAGCAATTGGAAGTTAATACGTTGCTCCACCTTCATATGTCATAATTCACGACTGTCTCGAATCAAAATTAATACACAACCTTTCCTTCTTTCAAAATGCTAGAAGAGTAAATTTAAAGTTAAATGTTGAAAAATTTAAATTATTATTATAATTGTAACATTGAATGTTTTTGTTTAGTTAAAAAAATACTTATTTATAATCATTGTAAGTGATTTTATTTTTAACTTATCTATAGAATGCCCTATATTAAGGTTGACTTAAGGCCCCAAAATCTTAAGGTTGCCCCTATTTTTACTTGTACTTCCATTGATTGGAGTAGGTTGCATTGTACGTCTACTCTTAAGTTTATAATTTCTATTCTCTTGTGTGTTTGAATCTTGAAGAATATATTCTGGAATAGTGGATTGATGGAGAATGTGTGATTGAAAAAATAAAAAGAAAGGTCATTAACGTGAAAGAAAATATTATTTTATTGAAGAATGTGTGGTTGAAAATAAGTAGAAAAATGAGAGTAAAAATTTTAATATATATCAAACAGGGGCTAGATACATAATTTTTTTTTTTTATCTCGTGGTGGTTTCAACAAAAAAGATGAAGAAGAAAACAAATAGTTTTGTTTTTTCTGTTTCTTTCATTCTTTTTTTAATTTTTTAAAATTTAAATGTTTATTCATCTTATCCTCATAAGTTCATTGTTGACAACCAAATGGACAATGACATCCGTTGAAAGCCAACGACCCACAAAAACTAAAATGTCGGGAATATTCCCGTGTCCTTTACAATAAACATTGTTGGTTGTCCATCAGAAAAAATCAAGCTTGATTTATTTTATTATAGTTTATGCTAACTACAACATAAATGTTCAAAGTCATGAAATGAAATATACAAGGGGATCTCAAAGTTGCCAATGACACTACACTCTACACAGTACATTACACATTTACACAATTTATTTAAAACAACCAAGTAGGCTAGATTAGAAGTCCCAAATTGCGAAAATTATTCAATCTCTGGTGGTACTTGAGAGGTAGAATCTGTGTTTTTCATCTCTCTTTTATTTCGTGCTTGCTTTGGCATTTTCGTCTTATCTTTTCCATCCTCTAGTTGACATACTTTCTTGCTATCCTGTTACAATTATGTAGTACATATATTCGCCACATCATGAGTAACGAGTAAATAGACGAAAGAAAAAGAAAATTACTAAGAGGTAATATGGACATATATTGCTAGTTTATAAAAATGACAAAGATGGAGGTTCTTATTTAGTATTCTAATGCAGTAAGTATTCTCTCTGTTATTGTTAGTTATTATCAATGCGTTTGCTTATGTAATAGGACTACAAATTTAATTTATTGAGAATAAAACTTGCGTCGTCATTCTATTTCCATTTTGGTTTATAACCGGTTAACATCTAATTTAATTTGTTTCTTTGGACAATTTTTCCTTTAGCTGAATGGTGTACCTTTGTTTCTCTTGGACAGAGGTAGCTAGATGATGCATCTCGTTTAGAGTTATTCCTTGTTGCCTTATTCCTATTCTTGGTAGGCGTTGGGACTTCCTTGGGCGTAGCTACAGATCTGACTTCAATGTGCAGAGATACCTCGTTAGATCCACAACTCTCCTTCTCTTCCATTGCTACATCCAGCAATCTCTTCTTAATCCCAGTTGTTTGGTGACTACTAACTGCCTCAATTTGCTTGTACATTTGGTCTTCCATCATGATGTTTTCTGGCAGACGGGTTGCCATCCATCGTTCTAGCCAGCTCCAGCCCACGCCAGTTTCGTTACTGTTGGATTTGATTTGTTTTTTCTTCGAGCAGATTCTTAACTAGGTGCAAATTAGGCAAAGACAAAATCAGTGCTCATTTTATTCTCCAACACATCCAATTTATAGTGCTTTGTCTATACCTGTTGTGAAAAAGCATAAGCCAGAGCTCTCTCGCGCCTTGTTGCTGCTTCCAGCTTGTTTTGAATTCTCATTTTTGATATGACACTACTTACAGTGCTATCATCCCAATCTTCCTGGACAAGTTGACAGTAGAATTATAAATTTGTTTAGGTCAATACTTTCAATTCAAAAACTTCGCTGCTGAAAAAAAAAAATGACGTTAGAGGTATGTTCGATGTGTAGTACTCGACAAGACTAGACAATAGAGTAGACAATATTTTAGTTTCTTTTACATCATTAATACTGTCCAATACAGTAAGATCAAACTTAGCAAACAAGTCCTAGATGTTATCAACTGCATTATCAGGGGGAGTTCACGCCTTGCACAAGAAAAACAGTATCAAATTTCCAGATTGCCTTAATCTACAGTAGTTATTTCCCTGTATTTTCCCTATCACTGGTTGGATCAGATTCACGAGATACTGTTATAAGAGATAAACTGATTCTGTTAGTATGTTCCTGCAATTAACTTAATTTCCAATGGTACGTCCCTTCTGCGGTATTATATCTTAGCATTGCATATGATGAGCTAAGGACTAGCCCCAGAAAAAGGATAGGGGGATTTTACATTATGAAATTCCAGTTGTTTTACCTGTAGCTTGAGAACCTGGGATCTACTTCTATGTCGCACTGGATGGTGCACGGCAATGCTTTCTTCTTGGAATGAGAAAGTGTCAGAATTTCCAGTTTGAACTTCAATTGATGTGCCCATAGACTCCCTACTTGGACTTCCTACAGGATCTGCCTTACAATCTTGCAAATTCATTCCTTCATTAGCTCGTCGGGCCTGAAATTTTAAGAACTCAAAACAACTCAAATGGGGTATCCAGAAAATATTTCGCTTAAAGAAACAACATTTATCCATGGAGATCAGCATTCTCTAAGTTCTTGTTTAATTGTCTTTTCCAGTATATGCGCACATTCATTTTCTTGTACAAGTATCATCAAACATTTGCATATATTACGATACTATAATGATTATTTACGCTTAAATCTCCACATAAAGTTGATGCATATATTGGTGAGTGTATTGACCAGAAATCTTCTAAATGCCGACTGAATGATCATTGCAGCATCTTCTTGCAGAACAAGTTTGTAAGTTGAGTTTTGCTTTTCCTTTGGACTTCCATTCTTCTCCTCATTGCTTTCAGCATCAGCTTTGTCCTTGAAATCTCCCGGCAATGGTTGATTAACAGTGACCTCAGAGCTTCTAATAGAAGCCGTTTCCGCCTCTGCATAAATTGAAGTAAATTCTCCTTCATCGATTGCAGGTTTGGAGCTCGATAAATCATCCTCTGCAACTATCGAACTAAACTCATCCCCGCAAAGGTATGATCTTACTGAACTCCATCTTTTCTTTTCCACAGCATAACTCCTTGCCTGATTACAATAAACTCTCTCAAACTTTAGTCACTATTTCCAAACCAAATCAAAACAAATCCAAGCATATGTCCAATCTACTATCAGCATTCAGTGAGTAAAATCATAAAACACCTTGAATGCAATTAACTTACATGGCTCTCTCGCATTCGTACAGACCGGCTTTTCGAGAACGCACTTCTAACTAGTTCCCCTGTGATTCCCATCTCAGATAATCCCTTAGCAGAATTCTTTGAGCCCCTTTTCAAGAAAACACTACAATTATATAGAAAGAGGAAAAAAAGGAAGCTTCAGCTACATAATGGCGATCATGCTCCCTCGGCAGACTCATGTAGATCGTCAGTAAAAAAAGTAACCAGTACTTAATTAATGATATTTAGCTGGAACTGAACCAAAACATCTGCCATATTTGCAGAACTTTAGAGCTGGAAATGGAGGCTTTAAATTGCAAAAGTGAATGTACAATTGTAAAGCATAGAGTATAGAGAAAGGAGGGATTTGAAGGTTCCATAACTTTATGCACATGGCTGACACTATATTGGATTTTATTAAAGTTTGCTTGCAACTGGGACTATGCCAATTCCTCTGGAGTTGATAGCTTTTTTGCAGTTTCGGATACCAAAAGTTCACGCTTGGCTAAGCTTAAATAATTTACTCATAAGTAAATTTTAAAGTTAATAACTCTTTTTTGTTTTAAGTAAAAGTAAATAATTATTTTTTGTTAGTTGCGACAGGAGAAAAGTTACTTAGACTGTGTTTGAGCCACATTATTTTGGAAGAATTTATTCTGGAATAGTAGATTGATGAAGAATGTGTGGTTGAAAAAGAATGAAAAGTTATTGATGTGGTTGAAAATATTATTTTATTGGAGAATGTGTAGTTGAATATGAATAGAAAATGAAAATGAAAATTTTAATATATACCAAATAAGGACTGAAATTAACGTCATGATAAAAACAAATATTTTCTATTATTTAATAGCGAAGCAAGAAGAGATGCTTATCACAAGTCATTTTAAAGAAAAGGAAATGATTAAGAGTTCATTTGGTAGTACTTTTAAAAAGGAAAAATTACTTTTTGAAATTAAGAAATTAATTTTGAACTTATTTAAATAATTTTCTGAAAGTGTTTTGTTTATTTAGAAAAACTTTTAGATGAAGTTGGCTTAAGTAACTTACTCAAAAAAAATCTTCTATAAAAAATATAAGGAAAAATAGAAACGTGACCAAACGAACCTTAAAAGTGGAGCAAATTAAGTTAAGATATCGGCACCTACCAACTAAAAAATTAGTCGAATTGCAAAAACTGTCAACTTCTTTGGGTTTCTTTACAAGAAAAGAATATGAAGGTCCCATTTTTCATTAATTTGAATATAACAATTCACTTCCATAAATAATTGATGAATGGATATGCACTTACGCTCCGTAGACAGTGATACTACTTATAGAAGAACATGTTACTTTTCAATTAATTGATCACTTGTGTAAAAGGTAAATAATATTACATCTCAAGAGGATTTATAATAGAGGGGTAAAATTAATTCAGATGCACAATCACATTTTTTACAATCCGTGTTGGCCTTTGTGTCGGATACACAATTCATATTTAATGTTCGTCGAATTTTGTTCTACTCGTTTAACTTTTCATTGGTCTGATATAAGCATCGAGAAGTGACTCTAGTATTTTCAATACCATATCAAATTTGTACAAAATATGAACACCTCATTTTACACCTCAAAATTTTAATGAGCCCTGCTATAGGGCCAGGGTCAATGACCCACTACAAACAAGTGGCGCCCCCCTATTAAAAGGGGGGCTGCAAAAAGTCGCACGTGATGTGACCTTGCTTCGAGATGGGCTATAATCCAAAATGGATAGCTAACAAATGATTACATAGTTTGCAGCTCTTTGCAGGTTTCCTACTCTATGTAAGCCCATATTTCATGGTCATTATTTTGAAAAAAAATGAAGTTTTGATTTTTGAACAGTGAGTTTTTACAAACACGTGGTTAAAAAGTATGAAATTTTTTTGGATTTATGTGTAAAATACTTTATTATATAAATATGTGGTTAAAAATGAATATGAGACTTAAAAAAATTTGTTTTAAAGGGAATCAAAATAGGGATGGAGTCTTTTCTTACTTTTTTATTAATAAAATTGAGAGTTGTGATCGTGATGGGATTTCATTCTTTACTTCTAATTCCCTTACTTTTGTTAAGTTGTTAACTTCAAGAAACTAATAAAATGAATCAAAGGTTTGGGACAACAATGATTATATGGGCAATGAGATGTTCGGGTATGGGGACATTGATAGCCATTTTACTAGAGAAATTTCATCATCACAGAGGGAAAAATATAGACTGCAACATCTTCAATCATTAACTAAATACTATGATAAAATTGGTTGAGTGACTACTTTATCTACTTGTATGTTTTTGAGTGATAGAATAATTCACTCGATTTAAGTTTTTGTTGGAGTTGCAAGTGATGTAGAAGCATTGAGTAAGCTAAGATAAAACAAAACGATAAGCAATAAATAAGGATGACGATGGAGACCAATAATACAACTTAGGAAGCTCCTATGGAGATAACTATCAAGTTTTGTGCTCAACCGTTCTTCACTTTTTTCTCTCACTAATTCATAATTTTTCAATAAATTTAGTATCAATGAACATCCTAGATAGCATCAAAGAAGTAGGGATGGCAATGAAACGAGGAGAGTGGTGTGAGGGTGGATAGTCTCCATCCCCACCTGTCGGAGATTTTGATAGACGGGGTGGGAGCATGCTGGGCATTAAAATATCCCTCATCTAGATTAATTATTTTTTAAATTAATTTAAAAATATATAAATAAAAAAAAAAATTATGTACGAGTTCGAAAAACTTAAAAGGAGATCGTGTTTCCTATACCTTCCCATTTACCATTTGGGAAGGAGCAATATGGGGCATCCCTACAAAGAAGGGTCTCTTTCATAACAATTTTGGAAAAAATGGTGCTAAGCATAGCCGGTTCAACCTCTAGAAACGAGGCAGTCATCTAAGGCCCCATATTAAACGAAAGCCATATTCGCTGATACCTATGCGACATGTCACATAGAGCTCTAGCTAAGCAAAATTCTAAGCAAGCATCTTTTTCTTTGAGGAAAAATTGTCTCCTCGAAGAGGAGGTGATATCACATTCTATCATCTCGTCCACCTCCATTTTTGAAGCGTCGAAGTGCAATCCAACGCCACAACGTACTCCATTCCAAGATGCAAAGCTCCTAGAAAACTCGTCACCTCATTGTTTCGAGGCAATCATAGCGAACCCAATCCTTAGCCACACTCGGTGAACCTTTTGAGACTGAGGTGATTGTGGTTTGATCCTTGATCCCTAGTGCAATTTGCAATAGTTGAGATCTCTAACGCCTTTTCTATCATGTGATATGATGGAAGATAACAAACTTAAAATTGCTACAATGTGAAATCTTTTAATTTGGTATATCAGTCGTTGGGATGTAAGCCACGTGTCAAATATCCCAAGGACCTCAATTATATCACTTGTCTTATAAATATTCACACTTTGTGTCATTTGAAGGTAATCACAATTTGATATTCCCACGTTAAAAACTAAATTCAACTCTTGTATTCTTGTTTCTTCATACCAAATTTATTGTTCGGTATTTGACTTTGTACGTCGGAGTGCATAAGATCGTGATCTCACCTTGCTAATCGAAGGCATGGTCTGTACCTCTAACGAGCGTGTCCAATTGAGCAACTAACGTAAGCATGAAGAAGAGTTTCAATTTGTTGACATCTTGGCGACTTGGCCCCTCATATATATATATATGCTAATTTTCTTGAATTTACTTAAACGACGGAAACTTTTGTCTCCGAATGAAATCAAATATTCTCAACAAATACTCTATATTAATAAAATAATAATTTAAGATTAATAACAGGGTTGTTTGTTTGTGATAATTTTAAAAAATCTTATTAATTTAATTTACCGATAAAACATCCTTCTTCAAATAAAATAATAATAAAAATTAAATATTACCTTAAAAAATATTCTCGACAAATAGTTTATATGTAACAAAATAATAATTTAATTAATAGTAGAGTTGTTCTTCGGTGATAATTTGGGAAAAACAAATTTTCTTTAATAATATAATCCATCGATAGAACTTCCATCTTCAAAATATAGTTCTAGACAAGATTAAATATTACCTTAAAAAAATGTGATAATTTATAATTCTCGGAAAATAATTTAAAGTTACGCACAAAATAATTTTAGAATATTTTTTTTAAAAATTCTTACCTAAGACTCATAAATCGCTTGAGTTGCATCTGCTTAAATTTTCGTAAAGATTGTGACAACCATTCTAGTCAAAATTAAAACACAGGTCCAAAAATCTGTCATATCTCACGTATAAAATGTCACGAAGTTCAAAACCGTTAGTACTATGTTAAACTCGACTAGTTTACACACTTGTGTCCTATTTGAGCTCCATTTTAAAAAATAAATTTTGTAAAAAGAATTTTTTGATGAATGTGTGATTCAAAATGTGAAATTTTTTATGAATTTATATACAAAATTACTTTATTAAAAGAAAATATAAAATTTATAAAAAATGAATTTTGAAAAACGAATGTCAAATATGGACTAAAAAGCGTCTGGACTCTGGATAATTATGGCACACTATTCTGGCCTTTGACCCACATTTTAGTTGGTAAGACAAGGGAAATTACAATAAGTCAGGTGTTTGAAGATTGAAATTCAAAAATAAGAGATCAAGTTTCATTATTCAAAAATCAGGTATTATATTAAAATTCTAACCCTAATTTATCACTCTCAACTCCCTCACATCTCTCTCTCGATCCCCTCATCTCCCCTCTCTGTAAATCTCCCCTCTACCCACCGTCGACCACTGCCTACTATCGACCACCGCCTACCGTCGAAGACAACCGCCCTCATCAACAATCCACCGCCAGTGTGCGACATCCACTTCTTCATTCGCGTTATCCAAAGAATCATCCATTATAGAATCAGAAAACTCGTTGTCAATGTGATCAATTTCTTCCTCCATTTTCTCTTGGTAGAAGGCACGCGTTTTCCGTCAAATGCAGATTCCGCAACGAGCTTTTGTTGTTACGATGTAGATCCAGTAACAAAGGTTTACTGCTCAAAAGCGCATTCATCTTAGTGGTATGTGACCAAGTATTTGGTTATTTGTGATCAAGAATTTAACAGTGACCTAAAAATTTGAAAATATGTGACCAATAAATTTGAAAATATGTAACTAATGAAATTAAGCCCCTGTTTGACCCCCCTTTTTTTTTTTTTTTTTTTTTTT
>CAIGRF010371925.1:3050-15294 GCA_903798235.1 Fraxinus ornus | reverse complement strand
ACGTCTGATGAATATGATAATCTCTTAAAAGAATTTGGAAGAAAAATAGAAGATTATGCTGATGCACTAGATCAAAGAATGGAGTTATATACTAACAATCAAAATAGAAGAAATACAAGACGAATCCGAGATTTACTTTAAAATAGAAGGATATATCTTGCAATTAATGAACCATTTCATTAAGGGTAAAATAGACATTTTAACAAAAAACCCAAAAAGACACTATTCATGGGCTATTCTGAAAGTTCTCCCATATTTTCTTCCGACAAAAATCAGTCGAATGTGACCTTCTGAAGTCCCACAAAATTATGGTAACTAATTTAGTACAAAATTATCATTAGCAATAATAACACTCATTAAATCCTGGAAGTAGTGTCCACTTGGAACTCTCACAGTCTCACTACATTTGACTCGAATCTTCTCATTCACATCGTGGACAAATGCCTGGCAGCAATGGAGATTCCGATCGGATTCCGGCGGCGAAGCCCGAGCAGCCGCCGGTGTTGAAGAAATCCAAAATTACGGTTCCGGATGACGCGCGTACACCACACTTCCCTGGTCCACTCTTCCCCGCCGTCCGCCGTCCTTCCTCGAACTCTTCATCTTCTTCTTCCTCCTCCGCTGCTTCCACCACCGTTTCAACCACCACCAGCTCGGCTTCCACCAGCAGCGATGCCTTTAGTTTCAATTTCTCGGATCGGGACTACGTTTTCCCCTCCAATCTCGGACCTTACTCCACTCGACGAAGTGTTACTAGCAAGTCATCTTCTTCGAAATCGCCGAATTTGGCTTCTCAATTGCCAATGCGCAGCGCCTCGATGCCTTCGATTGTAAGTGCTGGTGGAAATCGTGCTCCTGCAGTGGACTCGCTGCGCAGGACTGATGTTCCCAAAAGCAAGACGAAGCTCAAAGTTGATAAAGATTTGAAGCCGTTGTCAATTCAATCCTCAGCTGCAGCTTCTCCTTTAACTGCCTCCTCGTTGTCCTCTAGACAGAATACAGCTAATTCTTGTAGTTCTCGGGAAATTTCCAGATTTAGAATTTCTTGGATTCTAAATTTGGTAAGTTTTCTTATCTTATTCTTATGTTGATTTTTTAATTTTTTTTCCTGTTATGAATCTTATGATGATTTCTTAATGATAATTACTGTAGATTTTTTTATTTTTTATTTTTTTTCCCCTTCCTTTCCCGGGTCTGTGATCTAGTATACCATCGTTGCCAAGAAAGTACTGAAAATTAGAAGCAGGAAAAAAGTAAAGAATGAAAATACCTTTAGAACTACGTAACTTTTGTTACTTCTTTTGAGAAGAATATTAAATAACTAGGGTAAAAATAGTTTTTTATTTTCATTCTTGTCTGCCAAACATAATATGGTTATAGAACCAAAAGGTGATTTGGAAAGAAAATGGCATTTTTTGTTATTTAGGCTTATTTTTTTGGATGATTTTCTGCTGACTTATTATCCTTTTCAATTGCAGCTTTGCTTATTTTCTGTTGCTTATGCCATTCATTTGCGAAATGAAGTTAAAAGGCTTCAGGTATTCGTAATGCTTCCCCTTTCAATGACCTCATTTTACTCCTATTTTTTTTTTTTTTTTTTTTTTTCAACTTTAAAATTTTTCATTACCATCACGGTTTGTTTTTCCTCCTCTCTTTTAGTAAAGAAAATCAATAAATGGTCTTCATTTGTTGTTGGGTCAAGTAGCAAGAAATCCAGGAAGAATTTCTTTCTAATTTATGGTTTAGAATTTAACTACTGAGGTTTATTTTCTTGCAGGAAGAGAATTTTAACCTTCATACATTATGCAGTAATAAAGATGGTGTTAATGATAATAGCTATGAAGTTTTGAAGCTTGAAAATGGGACATCATTTTTGTATTTTGGGAATGCTGACAGTAGAACAGTTGCTCTGTGTACAGTTATTTTCACTCTCATTACACCGTTTATGATGTACGAATATTTGGACTATCTTCCAAGGATTAAAAATTTCTCAAAGAGGACAAAAGATAACAAAGAGGAGGTTCCACTGAAGAAGAGGATTGCTTATATAGTGGATGTATGTTTCTCTGTTTATCCATATGCAAAGCTGCTTGCACTTCTCTTTGCCACACTATTTCTTATCGGATTTGGAGGCTTGGCATTATATGCTGTAAGTGATGGCAGCTTTACTGAAGCTCTTTGGCTTGCCTGGACCTTTGTGGCAGACTCTGGAAATCATGCAGATCGGGAAGGTACTGGGCCAAGGATTGTTTCGGTTTCTATAAGTTCTGGAGGCATGCTTATATTTGCAATGATGCTAGGGCTTGTTTCAGATGCTATTTCGGAGAAGGTGGACTCACTACGGAAAGGAAAGAGTGAGGTTATTGAAAGTAACCATATTCTCATTCTTGGATGGAGTGACAAACTGGTAAATTTCTTTTGGAACTTGTTTCCTAAGTTTGTATTATTGTTGTTAAGAGGCTTTTTCTTTGTCTTTCCATCATGATTTGTAGTTGTAAGCTCTAAAATTTGCATACCTTTATAATTGCTACATAACAGGTAAGGATTATGTATGGAGGGAAATTATTACTACTTCACTAAAAAAATGTTAGAAAAATATATATGAAGGAAATTAAAAATATTTAAAAGTCCAATAAAGGAGGGGCGACTGACAAGGGCTCAATTTAAAGAGATGGAAATATGAATGCAATACGATATGTTACACAACTTTCATTCATTAGGTTGTCATTAGGCAATAGGTGTTAATAGTGTTGTTTTACCTACTTTTTCTAATTTTAGTTGGAGTTATTGATGAGAGTTACACTATGCTTGGCCCATTTTTATAAACGGTTTAGAAACACTCAAGCACTCTTTATCCACACATCTCGAGGAATCAACAAGTACTATCCACTTATTTACCACTCATTTCTATGTATTTATAATTTAAACGGTTTATTAACACTTCCCAAACATGCTCTTATAATACCCATCAGTCATAGACTCATATATTTTGCAAACAGAAATGCATCTTTACTGGGTGAAAGGCTTCTAAAATTAGAATATCTCAGCAAAACTTGGTGAAGCACGTGCATAATAGAGTGCCTAAGCTTATCTCCTCTGCTGGAATTAGCAATTGGAATTGTAAATATCCAAACAGGTCTTCATGCATGGTAATTGTGCCTGATCATGTTGTCAAGCTCTTCGTGCACATAATTTATTGAGTTCATAATTAGCTTGTATAAGTTCTTCTTTTTGCCCTTAACATTACAGAAAAATTGAGCACACCTGAGATCTTCACTCGTGGTGACTCCTATACAATTGATCTCTAAGAAATTTCATGTAGAAAATGTTTAATACTTTTGAATTTGAGGTTAAGAGATGATCTCGATCACAGGGTTCACTTCTGAAGCAACTAGCAATAGCAAATAAGAGCATTGGTGGTGGTGGTGTTGTTGTACTTGCAGAAAGAGACAAGGAGGAAATGGAGTTGGATATAGCAAAACTTGAATTTGACTTCATGGGAACATCTGTAATCTGCAGAAGTGGCAGCCCTCTTATACTTGCTGATTTGAAAAAGGTTAATTACACTTGTGCAGGCACATGCGCTCGCACGCGCGCGCGCACACACACATTACTATTACCTTTTTCATTGTATTTTTTTTTCTGATTACACTTTTATCCCTCTCGCAGAGCTCTATAAAGTGACATTCTTTGTCTTGAATGCAGGTTTCAGTCTCTAAAGCACGAGCTATAATTGTATTAGCATCTGATGAGAATGCTGATCAGGTTTTTTTTAACTCACTTTGAGATGTCTTTCTATATTTGTAGTGTTGATGAACAACATGCTTACATTTTTTGAAATTTCCAAAATCAGAGTGATGCACGAGCTTTGAGGGTTGTGCTTAGTCTCATTGGAGTAAAAGAGGGGTTGAGGGGCCATGTTGTTGTGGAAATGAGTGATCTTGACAATGAGCCCTTGGTGAAGCTTGTTGGAGGAGAACTTATAGAAACGGTTGTTGCCCATGACGTCATTGGACGACTGATGATACAATGTGCTCTGCAGCCTGGCCTTGCCCAGGTCAGTTACTGCAATTCTGTAAAAAAAAATAATTCATAATTGTGGCATCTGCAAATAACTGAAGTTAAATGGGTCTGAGATTTATTGATCCTACCCCCTCTGCACCCATAAAAAGCTCTAGTTCAGACCATTTATTATTTGGAAGATGAAAACTTCACCATTTGAAACAATATGGAAATTCTAATTTTAATTAGTTGATACACTTCTATTTTGAAGCATTAATTTGGGGATCAATGCCATAGCTAGATTTATTTTCTTGCAAAAAATCCGAATGTGCATCCCCTCTGTAGATTATGACCTTTTCCCCATCCAATTATTAATTGTATTACGGTCTCCTTTATAAATAAAAACATTTATGTATTATGGACTCCACTAGTGTTCCTTGTTATTTAGATTTTTTTGGACTTACTCTTGATATATTAATTTATTTAATGTGCAAGTTACACAGCATTTTAGAGTGGCTTCTTATTCTTTTTCTTCATTAAGGGGAAGGATATTTCAAAGGAGTGTCCATATACCAAAATGATCTGAACTTGTATGAAAAAAACCCTTTATTTTTTGGTGTGCTCAAGAGTTTGCATCCCCTCTGTAGATTGACCTTTCCTCATCCAATTATTAATTGTATTATGGTCTCCTTTATAAATAAAACCATATATGTATTACAGACTCCACTAGTGTTCATTGTTATTTGAATTTTTTTGGACTTATTCTTGATATATTAATTTGTTTGATGTGCAACTTACATAGCATTTTAGAATGGCTACTTATTCTTTTTCTTCATTAAGGGGATGGATATTTCAAAGGAGTGTCCTGTGTCCATATACCAAGAGGATCTGCACTTGTATGGAAAATATTTATTTTTTGGTGTGCTCAGAGTTTGTTCATCAGCATGTGTACAAAGAGGGGAGATGTTAGTCATATTACTTGTACAACTACTTTACAAATAATCACGTTCTTAGTTGTTTTGAGACCTAATAGAGGATCTTAGAACACACATGATATTTCATGATAACTGGTGTAGAGATGATCTTGATCTTGGTTGTTTTCTGTCCCTAATTGAGGATTCTATTTATTATTTTAAAAAAAATAATATCCAAGGTATCAAACCTCTAAAAGTTGATGGACTAATTACATAAACTCTAGTAGTAGTGAAGCTGAACAACCTGACTGGGATTCTGTAATACTCAACAAAAGTAAAAAAAAAATGCAGTCTATTTTCTTCACTCTTGCATGGATCCTCTGAAGATAGCCCAACTAAGCTGATCTCATGTAAATTTCCACATTTTAATATATGATGTCAAATTCTGATATTACATGCTATAAAATTACACACGAAGCATCTGGACGTTATGGACTCTTTTAAAGAATGAGGTTTCAGATTAATCAGAAATGGGATATCCTTTAAAACCATGGGACCTATCCAAAGTGCTGACTTGTTGACCGTAGGTCACGTTCTAGGCCTCTATTAGACCAGAACATGATTGATGAATTGTTTAAGTGAACCATGAGAATTGGGTTGACTTCTACCTTTTTCTTGAATTTGCCAGATATGGGAAGACATTTTGGGTTTCGAAAATGCAGAGTTTTATATTAAAAGATGGCCTCAACTGGACAATCTTCGTTTTGAAGATGTGCTTATTTCCTTTCCTGATGCAATTCCTTGCGGAGTTAAGGTCGCTGCAGATGGTGGAAGGATAAAAATAAACCCAGATGATAATTATGTCCTAAGAGAAGGTGACGAAATCCTTGTCATAGCTGAGGATGATGACACATATGCCCCAGGTCCCTTGCCGGAGGTCAGTTTTTGTCTCACTTGATGAAGTTGCAGATGTCTTATAAAGGACTACTCTAACTTTCGCATCATAACTCATTCTTTTTCCTTAATTTCTTGGGTGCTTGTTGCAGTCAACTTTAAGACATACTCTTATTGCTGTTGATTTGTAAGAATTGCTTTCGACTTTTTATATTTTTCTCAATCTCCTGGTGTCACTGTTTTATAATTGGATCTTTGCTGAATGAAAACAAATTCTCTGCCCCCTTGAGAGTCAATCTGTAGATCTTACGCCAATCATTTGTCAGTTATCGTGGAGTAAGCTTAGTGATGAAAACAATTATTCAGCAAGTTCTGGTATTGAAGAAAATGCATAAAGTTCTTATTACTCGACTTCTACTTAAACTAGCTGTTGCCATTCATTAATTTGAATGAACGTAGCTAGGACGAACTGTGATCGAATAGGAAAATACACTCTTACTTGTGCCCATTGTTATTGCTATGATTTGTTTTATGATACGTTGAATCCGTAAAATGGTAATATTTTGCATGACATTTAATATTCTTGAGGTGTTATTGTTATAAAATTAAGTAAACTGTAGGTACGGGTTGGTTCTCTCATTTATTCAGGCATGTTATGCTGCAGGTGCGAATGGGCCTATTTCCTAGAATACGCGATCCTCCAAAATATCCTGAAAAGATTTTATTTTGTGGTTGGAGGCGTGACATTGATGACATGATTCTGGTAATTTTCCCATAGTTTTTACATCTCAGTTTGCATTGCCAAACTTATCATATTTAATACATTTCATCATATTAACCGTTTTTTGGCCTTCTCTCCCTTCTACTCTCTTAAGTTGAATCAATGGAGTTAACAAATTTTATACTCTGATAAATGTAACCAAGTCTCAGTTTTTTGAACAATTCGGGCATGTCTTGTATAGAAATAAAGAGGATTTGATTCACAAGAGTGATGTGATCCCCGTAGCAAAAGTTTGAAGCAAGGAGATAGATAAAAAATAACGGATGTGGTTGTGAATGATTTCATTCTTACTCGATCTTACAGTAAATGTAGCGGTTATTTGAGAAGAGTAGAAAAATAAAGATTCATGTTGGCGACTAGATTTATTGGGACTTAGGCTTAGTTTGTCATTGTTATGTTGACTCTTTTACATGAACATGTATCTTTTTGACATTTATCCTTTGACGTCCCTTCTTTTACAAGCTGGATCTAGTGTCTAACCTAGTGGATTACAACTGTAATAGATTGCACCTTCATTGGGATCTAGTTTGAATCATGGTACAAGCCAAGAAAGATGGGAAACTAGAATGTTTATTTGGTTGCAGGCTATTTGCTTCATAGGAATGTTCTCTTTCTTATGGATGGCATGTAGACATTAGATTATGCTACCTGTAAGAGAATAAAATAAGAAATATCATGGATGCATTTCTTACCTTTTTCCTTCCGTGGAAGTCAAAATATCATAGATGCATTTATATTCTTTTTCTTCTCTCAGCTTTTCCTTTTACTGTTTTCTGAAACCAAAAAAGCCTGTAGTGCTTTCTCCAACTAAAACTAAAGCTACATTGTTATCCAGTGAGGCCCCTCGCAAATGTTGTGGGAAGTGAAAATTTAGACCGTAGTCCCACTAAAATGTTAAGGCATATTCTGAGCTTCATTAGTTGCTAAATTGCTTCAATGGACATTTCTCAAAATTTTCTGTTTACAGGAGACCATCACTTGGCAGTTAAAACTTTTAGATTCATTGCTAGAGAATATTTCCTGCTGCACCGGATGTCACTTGTCAGACACCTTGTGCGCATTGGGAAGAGGCTGGGTTAAAATGACATACTGAGAGAATAAAGTCAAAATTTTCTGACACAAGATACTTTATCTTAAAATTCTGAAAATAACATTTTCACTTGCACCACGAGTTCAATCAAAAGCTTAGGATCCATTTGTTGTCAAATGTTATTGCTTAAGAAACTCGGCTTCCATGCATTGGAAGTTCTTATTCTTTCTATACTTTGTTTACTGTATGCACTTGTCATCAATTAGGTGCTAGAGGCATTTTTGGCTCCAGGATCGCAATTGTGGATGTTTAATGAGGTTCCTGAAAAAGATCGAGAAAAGAAGTTGAAAGATGGTGGCCTTGATATTTCGGGATTAATAAACATAAAACTAATCCATCATGTAGGGAACACTGTCATCAGACGTCATTTAGAGAATCTTCCTTTAGAGACATTTGATTCTGTAAGTTTCACCATGCTACGCTTTTTATGCACCCTTCCTTTTGGCATTTAGCAATATTGGAACTTCAATCTTTAAAATACTGTGAAATTGTCTGAATGTTGATGTTTATGAAGGAAATGATGTTTCTGCATTTTCTGTGGTTGGTGTCAGCATGCTATTGTTTTTGAACTATCAACCATTGTCATGTGAATTCTTTATAGCATTACATCACTTATGTTGCTTGCATCACGTAGCTGACAAAAGATCTTGGTTTATCAATACCAAATCAGAAATTGTCTTCAACTTCAACTCTTTATTTGCAAGCCCATTGGAAAATAATAATAATAATAATAATTTGTCATTTCACTGCAAACGGATTTATTTATTTTGAGCTATCATCATGAAATTATTAATATTAGTGAAGATGTGAAACCCCAAGACTTGGTGAGGTAAGGGGATGAGACCTGTAGGTTGAAAGCATCGTGATTAGGAATCACAAGGGTTTGGTACTGCTTAGTTACCTCGGTAGCATGTTTTTCTAGGTTGAATGCATTGTGATTAGGAATCAAAGAAGTTTGGTACTGCTTCATTACCTCAGTAGCCTGTTTTTCTTAACCAACTAATGAGACAAGTTGGATTGGAGCTCTAGTTCATCATATTTGCAGTTTTATTGTCTGGATGCACAAAGAGTTTTGAATTTTATTTTTTAGTTTCTGTAGCTGTGGCTATTACTAACTCTAAGAGAACAGATTCTAATTCTTGCAGATGAATCTATGGAAGACTCCATTGTTCATTCCGATTCACGGTCTCTTGCCACCCTCCTCCTCATCCGTGATATACAGGTAATATCTTTTTTGGCTCTCTGTTGATTCATATAGTATTCATAGCTAGACATCTCTCTCTCTCTCTCTCTTTTCAGTTTCTACAGTTAAATGTCGTCCTACTCGCTCTATCATAGTTTACTGAAATTTCCAACTTTATACGATGCTTTCCTGCTTCTGTTTAGCCCTTTCTTCTTTACATATTCTCCTCATCACTGTCCTTGATTTGTCTACTCTAGATATTTAACAGCAAAGTCTTAGCCTTTCCTTTTTTGGTCTCCTCTGTTCCTTTCCTAAATAGCTAGTTACTGGAAATCCACTATGAGGAATCGCTACAACGGCAGAGGATTCAAGATCCTCCCATAACACCCACATTCCCTGTTGATCTCCTCTGTACCGTCCCAAGCGGTTACTGGACCCCCCGAAGCTTTGCCTGAATAATTATATTTCATCTCTTTTGTTCATCACGTGATGACCTACTCTCCCATGTCGAGAGGGAAATTGATTAGATCATTAAATAATTAAATTAAATCTATGGTGAAGGTTTAGTCAATCTATGGGGAAATGAATGGGGTTACTTCTGATTCCACTTTAAGTATAAAATCAGCCAATACACTCCCTTGCGTTGGGTTTGCTCCTCTCTCGCTGCACCTAAAGAGAGGCAAAACGATATCTGACCTGGGAATTAGCGGCTGCTTAAAAGTTAAACGCCCTTTTCTTTTTCTTTCATAACTTTGTAATACATTAGGTTTTGGCATTAGAAGAAGAGGGGTTTGTCTTTAGGGGAGGTACATACCAAGAAGTGTGAGTTAAATAAGAGTATAATATCTTTCTGCAATCTTTATACTTTTGTAAGGAAGCCTTACCTTTGGAAGGTCATAAATGAAAATTGACCGCTACAGAAATATTGCTCTAATGGTTTTAACCTATTGACTTTCATCTTCTTGTTTGATATTTTCATCAGTATATATGGAAAATATATTGTCAGAAGGCTGCACAATCCAATGTTGAGTTATTTTGAGAACAAATGAGTTGAGACTGCCTCTGGTGTTGGTTATCTTAAAATGCCACGTGCACATTTTTTAGTCACTTTTGTTAAGGGAACTGATTTTTTTTTCTTGGTTTATTTTGTTTTACCTTCTAGGAGTTAACCAATATTTCATTTGTTCTAGAACTAGAAGGAATAAACTGAATATTTATAAATCTTTCTACTTTACATCTTCGTACTAGAAATATTGAGTATTAAATAATTAGATTTATGTGAGAATTCACCAGTCTTGTTTTTGTTGATCAATAGTATTCCCATTCAATAAGTCTAGTTATTTATCCAGAGTCTGTCGTAAAATCAGAAGTCACTTCTCTTTTTTTCAGTTGAGGTTTGATTTTTGTAGGGTGTTGAAATGAGTGAGCAACTTTTCCAAAAGTTGCAAAATAAGAGCAATACACACGAAGAACCAATCAAGAATTCAAAGATGGTTGATTCTTCCAAGGAGGATGGCGTCAAAAAAGGAGAGGAAAGCACAACCCAGCAAAACATGTCGAATGAGACTCTAAATGTGACAGAAGAGACAAAAGTTGTTAGCGATATGGATTCAGATCATAGATCACCAAAGAAATCTGATAACGAGGATGGATTTTCGTTTAGTGAATTGGATGATGATGACAATGATCTATCGGGATTTAGAAAATCAGAGTTCAAGAAAGTTATATCGACAAGTGATGGCAAAGAATGGGTAGAACTGAATGAAAATTCCGGAGCTCAAGATGATCAAAGGAAGGTAAGCATCAGAGATAAAGGGTCAGAATCTGAAGAATCAAATGATTGGTTCACGGTCGACAAATTTGATATAGACAATTCGACAGTAGTTTGAACCTTTGATATCTGTAAATTCTTTTTCTATTTTTTCTTCAATCTTCCTTGTAAGTATTCTATGATTTGATTTTTTTTTCTGTTTGATTTTACTATTTTGCATATATGACTGCAACATTTTCAAAAAAACTTAATTTGATGGGGGTGAATTACTGTCATATCACAATATGCCTTGTCAACTTTTGATCTCAAAATAAAAAAACCAAGCATGTATTAGAACCAAAATTGGTACCAATAGTCTGTTGCTATATTAGAACCAAAATTGGTACCAATAATCTGTTGCTGTATTATTTGTACTTCTCTGATGGATGAGTTTTTCAGTTTGGAAGTAAGAAGATGAGGTTTGTAGCTTTAGAACGACATATGATTTTGTATTTAATTTTTCTTTAACTTCTGTATTATTTGAAACTTGTTGGTGGAGAATTCGTAAACCATCATAGTATGTTTGGTAACGTGGACTGAACATTACAAGAAAATTAGTTAAAATACAATTTTTTTTTATAATCGTAGATGTTCGGGTTAGATTGTGCGCATCTCGAATAATCCCACGGGACCCTGAATTTTACGGTCGGATACTCACCTCAGTGGTTCTGAGGGAACTCGAACTGGTGACCATTGAGGAGCAAACTCAAGATCTGACCAATTGAACAACCCTTCAAAGTTAAATTAGTTAAAATACATAGCAGATAATATTGTTTTTCGTAAATCATCGGGTGCATATTGCGACTCTTAAGTAAACAATTTACATATAAGAAAAAAGGATAAATTGAAGAAACATATTTCTAATGAACTCTCAAAACTTCCCACAAAAAGGTTTCATGCCAACATAAAAAAGCTTTTCTTGGAATCAATTTCTTCTCCATCCTATAGATTCTTGTTTGCCTTTCATTATGATCTCATTATAATTTAAAGATCAAAGTCAAATTTTATATTTTAACGATACATTTTGTTAAAATCACTACTGCTTCACTATTCATTTTTATCACATTATAATTTTAGAAGCGACATGATTCCTGTAAGATTATTGACCTTTGATTCCACCAAACCGAGCTCAGATAAACCACAAATCTAAACCCACAATGAACAACCAACCTCCAAACCAACAACACCACCAATGGTTGCCTCAAGTTCCACAATGGAGTGAGGTGAAAAATGTTTGGCAGCACAAACTAGCCACTAAGGCTAAGAAAAGGAGGAGGAGAAGTTAGCACAAAGCAAGAGGAAGCACAAATCAAGAGACTTCTCTTCTCTCCCAATTTCTCAAATTCACGGCTCCAAGAATAATCAATTCACACTAGGGCTAGACACAAGAAAAACCGACCCACTTATAAGCCAAGCTAAGTGGATTTCTAGGTCAAGCATAAGTGGCCCAATAAGTACCGATAAATGGGCCTCAACGCAACAAAGATGTCCAAGGTATTTGGGTTGGGCCATGCGCAACACCAATAAATTGGGCTACTTCAAATGGTCCACTTAGGTAGTCGGAATGGTT
>CAIGRF010371895.1:0-12806 GCA_903798235.1 Fraxinus ornus | reverse complement strand
ACAGAATTCTCGGATAAATAGTTTGAGTCACATATGGAAAAGTAATGGACCCCTTTATCATTACTTTATAAAGAAAAACTGTGGGTTTTACCTCAATAATTTTTCATGTTACGACAAGAGAACTTTAAGCCACAGTAAAATATGTAATATCTTTCACAGTAAAAGCATCAATAATGAAGGATAGTGGATGCACTTTTCCAATCTATAAATTGAAGACTAATTCTCAGAAGAAGTAAGCAATTCTTAAGCCAAAAATTTATCTCCATACTTAGCATTCTAAAGTTTGTAAACATTTTCAGTTTCTTTCCTTCAAGTGAAGCTTGTAATAAGGTAATCTCTGTGGAGTTCCAATCTCTTTAGAGAAAGTACCAAGCGTGTAGTCGAAGTATGTATGTATACTCTTATGTAAGAGATATTAGTGTGATATGTTTATGAAATCAAAGATGTTTGAAGATATTGTTTTTTTATCCTTATTATTTTTCTCAAAAACTCTTATCTTACTTATACTCCAACGGTGAAAACATTGAGGGTTAGTGCAAGTATCTTGTTGCCTTGTTGTCATGTGTAGGCGTTTTAGGCGTTGTTAGAGAAAGTCATGAGAACCCTATTATCATTCAAGGTGATGTTTTAACTAGGAGTTAAAAGGAAAACTGTGATTCCGTGTGATCCATTGTGAAATATGCAAAAGAGTCAGAGAGGAAATCAATAAGAGTGCGGAAGTCATATTGGACCATAACCCACTTTCTTAAACTCAAATAACAACGATCACTTATGTCCGAGTATACAACATATGGAAGCAAGCTCAAGGAAATCTCATTGATATTAATCTGCATTTACCTTCTGCTTCAATACTGTAAAATCTTTCTTATTTATGTTAAATACTTGCATTAATATTTGCACTCCTGCAATATATGAAGTTTTAGTTACTTTTATTTGAAAATTAGAAATTGACCGTGAAAGAAAAATAGAAGAAATTAAATCATTTTATATTGTACTTGATTATTTTTTAAAAAATAATAGAAACATAATTGTGCCTTTATATTGGAAAGAAAATATAGTCAGAATTAATTGAGAAATTAATAGACTAAAAAATAAAATTAGAACATTAAATGATCGTTTTGATAAAAAAAAAATATATAGATAAATACAAGCATAATTGACTTTTTTTATTTATTAGGAGAAATAAACCAAAGCTATCCCATATTAGGAATAGAGAACCTTGACTTAACTAAAAAATAGAAGAATGATATTTATTTCTTTTTATTAGAGAATGTCAACTAGGATGGTAGTATAGCATGATTGAAGTAAAATATACTTTTTGGAATATAATTTCACATCAGTAATTTGATATAGTTTATTATGCTTGATGAGTATTTTTCATATTTATGAGATTGTCTTCGATTTATGTAATGAATACGGAAAACCTTTCTTCGACACAATGTGGAAGTGGTGGTGATCCGATCAATCTCTTCAGGAAAAACAAAATGATTGTGTTATGCCATGAACATAATTGTAGAGCTGATCATTCTCTTTAGGAGAAACAAATGATTGTGCTATAGAAAAGTTGTCATTGATTTGGAGATGAATGTAGATGTCAAAATTTTAGTGAAAGTATTGACTCTATTGGGAAGGCCAAAATGTCATATATTTTTCTTTGTGAACTTTAAATACCTGATGATGTCGAATGGTAAGTACATACACGTATATTTTTTTTTTCATTTTTTTTTCTTTTTTCATATTGGGAAGTGTTGGCACAGAGTGCTTTCAATATTTGCCGTGACAGCTAGTCTACTATAAGCTAATTAGACAAAACATTAAGAGGAAATTACACAAAATCAGATTTTTAAAGATTCAATCTCAAAAATTAGATTGAAGGTTTCACTTTTCAAAAATTAGATATTTTATTTTTAAATATTAAATATTAATTGTATAATTTTCATTCAAACCATAATCAATTTCATCCTAATTCTCCTACCTTATTCTCTCGGTCACTCTCTCTACCTGATCTCCTATCCGCTGCTCTCTCTTCTCACTCTCCACTTTTCATCGGCAGCCCAACCTCTACGAGACAGAACATTGTATTTCTTCTTCCTTCTCTCTTCTCTCCGTCACTCTCCCATTCGTCGCTGAACGGCGCTTGAGTTCGCCGCACACAGTGACGATCGGGAGTTCGCCGCTGACAATTTGGTGTTGGTGTTCACGGTAGCACTGGTGGCTTGTTGATAGTGCCATAGTGCTCTGTGTTGATTAGATCGGGAGAGTTGGTGGTGATGTGTGGTTATGGTGGTTGTTCTAGCGGCGGTAGTTTTGGTGATGTGTGTGGTTGTGGTTGGATCTGGTGAGTTTGCTCGACAACACTAATGTTGTTGGCTGTTCCCAGTTATCGCGTTGATGTTACTGTGGCTACAGTCGACAGGATCCCATTTTGGATAGTGCATCGGTGCTCTCAGTCGATTAGATCTGTTGAGGTGGTGGTGATGCGTGGTTGTGGTGCTTGTTCTAGTGGCGGTGGTTTTTGTAATGTTTGGTTGTGATTGGATCTGGTGAGATTGTAGTGGTCGTGTTTGGGTGACGATGACTTTGTTGGAGGCGGAGGTTATGTCGTACGTAATGGTGGCCACGGTTTTTTTTTTGGTGGCGGTGGTGATGGATCTTGGTAATGGTGGTGGTGTTGAGATGTTGGTGGCGACCGGCCTCTAGAGGTGGTAGTGGATCGGTGCGACGATGTGGTGGTATTTTTCGCGATGTGTTGATTTGTTTAAGGTAGTGTTGTTGCTGTCGCGAAGTGGTGGTAGTGGTTCTGGTGGCGACGGTGGCAATGATGCTGTTGAAGGGAGTGGTGAGGTGATGGTCACAAGTGTTGGTTGTGATCACAAATTAGGTTGATTGTAACTATTACATTGGTTAATCTGTGACCAATAAACAATATGTGACCAATGAAAGAGATAAATTGTGACAAAAAAATTGTGACCTAAAAAACTGTTAATTTGTGATCGATAATTTGACAATTTGTGATTGTCTACTAAGTTGTGACTTATAATATTTGTGATTTGTGACATTTCGATTTTTGATTTGTGAGCGATGAACAAATTGTGACTGAAAAAAAAATGTGACATATAAAATTTATAACTTGTGATTAATGAATAATATGTGACTTATTAATTTGATAGATTTGTGATCGATGAATAAATTGTGACGTATAAATTTTTTATTTGTGATCGATGAACAAATTGTGACCTATAAAAAATTTTAATTGTACCGTAAAATAATTTGTGACGTATGAAAATTGTGATTTTTGACTAATTAATAATATTTGACCAATTATATGAAATTGTAACCTTAATATATCTNTGAGATCTAAGATTTGAAATCTTGTTTTCTTAGTTTTGAAATAAGTGATACTTAACCCCTTAATTGTGAAATTTTCCCAAACACTAATTCTCAGCCATTTTCTAGCATATTATGCTGGACCGGCTCTTCTCTCTGCATATAATCCAGGCTCAAACTTATGGCCTACTTGAAGCCCAAAAGCATATTGAGCCATGTTTCACTTTTCTCCATCCAATTTACAAAACATTAAAATTAGGCCCCGGTAACCTTTCCATATTTTTCAAGGACAACTTACAAAAATACTCGAAAATCATAAATCTTTTAAAAAATCACATGAAAAGTGTTTTGAAAGTGAAAAATATTATGTAAAGTTAATTGAGACTTTTTAATTAAAAAGTGAGATACATCGTCACTTTTTTTTTTTTGTTAAAGCGTGTCTGTTTAGTTAAATTGTGATATATAATGTCATCTTCTATTATGAAAGCTTAATTTGTATAAACCACAATACAAAATAAATTAACAGCTAAACGAAATTCTTATAAGCAAACTGAAAGCTTAGCAAAGGTGTATCGTTCTATTAACTGATATAATGTGATATTTTAATTAAAAAGTGACACAAAACGTGGTGTTACTTTTAATAGAAACTAATCAGAGTTGAACGTGCAACTGAAATAATTTATAAGTGCCGTGAAAATTACATTTGACCCTTTATTACCATTTTGATCTAAATATGAGAAAAATGCAAGCTCATGAAAATAGATGTTAATTATTATACATGCACGTAAATAGTGAAATGTATACTTGGATATGAGTGTTAAAATTATAACTAAATGCATAAATGAAGATGAATGACAAATACGATACATGAATTAACGTGAATGTTAATTGATTTAAAATTAATACCAAGGAATATATACGCGACAATAAATGTTAAATAATTTAGGGTACATTTGATTGCCAATATTTTTCATGAAAAAAAAAAAGTGTTTTTCCATCCAAATTTCTACATTTGATTGACATTTTTTTTCATGAAAAATATTTTCCTAATTTTGGTCACATGACCATATTTTCTTCAAAATTAAGGAAAATATTTTTTTNTCTCTCTCTCTCTCTCTTATGGGTCTTTCATCTACCCAACAATAAAAAAATGGACATGTATAATATAGATTGAAAACTAAATCAATCAAATATACTTAATTAATAATTTTCATACAAATAAGTTTTAGGCCATTAGATAGCCTAGAATTATTTTCTTTCATGTAAATTCTATAATCACAATCAAACGCATTCTTATACTAAATGAATATAATTTATTTTTCAATTAAGTGAAATTGGATGCTAATTAACATACATGAATATGAATAATGAACTGCATTTTTGGATGAAATTTTTTAATTAATATTAATTAAATGAATGTTAATGTCAATTAATTGAGAATTAATAACATGAACATGGAAGTGAATGTGAATTTGAAATTCCAATTAATATTAATTAAATGAATGTTAATGTTAATTAATTGAGAATTAAAAAGTGAGAATACATGCATGAACAATAATTTGAAGTATTTATTACGGTTTGTAAATTAAATACATATTGAAAAATGAAATGTATGTATTATTGAAATAATTAAATTTTAGAAGGGCTATAATCGTCAAAAAAAATTCTCACTTGATGTGATAGTTAATATATTATGGATATCACAAAATACAAATAAAAAAAAATTGTATATACATCATCACTGTTAATCATAGGTTACCAATCCTGCACAAATCATCTATCATCGAACATTTGGAATGTCATTTACAGTTTATCTTTGCTTCATCAAATACATCATCTCATCTCATGAATATATCGCATGTCTTTCATTTGATACCCAATCATTGTATGTATCATAATCATCATCTTTGTCTCGTGTATCTTTCTATGGCATTGAATATAGAAGCAATTCAATAAAGTGACAGAAACTTTAAAAAGTGACATTAAAAAAAGTGATAAATAATATTTAACACCAATCAAAATCTTAGAAGAGATCCAGGAGATGGTTGACTCTTTTTTGCATATTGTATGTTTGTGATTATGTATCACTTCTAGTCTTCTATTAGCCAATAAGATAACTTGACTATAAAAGTTATTTAAGGAAGTGACAAAAATTATAAAAAAATAATAAATATTCAAAAAAATGACAACAACTCAAAAAAGTGAAACAATATTGAACACCAATTATAATTATGACATTTTGACACCAACCAAGATAAGATAACGTTTTGACGATTAAAAAGCAATAAATGACTAGACAACAACATAACAATAAAAAATAAATAAAAAACTATATTGTTTGGCGCAAAAGGAAAATTACAAGACATATTTTGAACTAAACGAAGAGAATTGCATTCCGTTGTACCAACCCGAAATCCATGTTGCACAAATTGGGGACCTCTTGCAATGCTACTATCTTCCTATCCTCACCTTCTCCGCCAAAGCCACTGTTGGATCGAACCCGGGACTTAATAAAGTGTGCTCCCAGTATTTGTACTGAAAATGCATTTGTGAAATGCGACTTTATTAGTTGAAGCGTTTTTTATTGGATTGAGACACGTGGCTCTATATGGTTGTTGATTGCTAATTTTGGAAGGCTCTATGATTTCATCTTGGTTGTGTCGTTTCACTTGGCACAAGCGAGGTTGGTTTTTCATTCCTCTCTTGATGATTGGTTTTGAAGTACAGAGAGAAACTCTCTCGTTTGGTTAGGGTTTTATTCTTTGATTCTTCATCTTTCGAAGATCTATTTTGAGAACTGAGATCTATAATATTTAGCCTCTGATGTGTGATATTCTAAATGAATATTTGAGAGAACGAGTGGGTTCTTTTTGAGTTGTTGTTTTCAGAGGGTTTTTGAGAAGTTACTTGTTGATTCTTTGCAGATATCTTATTTTTCTTTAGAGATAAGTGTTCATGTGCTATCTCTGTATATTAGTTAAATATTTGTAACATTTGTTGCCATTTTGGGATATATAATACAATTGGGGATAATCTAATTTATTGGATGCTCAAATGGGGATGTGGGCATTAGATGTGGTCGTTGAACCTTCGAAACTTTGGCCGAAAGAAATCACCTGCGTTCAATCTTTAACTTTTGAACATTTTAATTTTCTATAAGATCATTTATTCACTTCTCGACATTAATATCGTGTGAACATGTACTTACATTGGTATCAGAGTCATTATCGATGAGCAAGATACCTAGATCTTGAAAAAAGTGGTTGCTATGTTATAGATCTGAAACTTTTTCGGAACTGTTGTCAAGGAAAATCGAAATAAACAAGTTTATACAAACTCGTTGGGTGGGATCTTTAATTTTTGTAAAGTTTACTTTTCAAAAATTAGGATTTCTTGATTTTTCCCTTGATTTACCGTACTCAATAACCCCTTGAGATAAATCTGTCCGAAGATCCTACGAGGCCTTGAGAATTAGAGATAAATCAAGTACGAATGTGTATCTAGAGGATATTGAAGGAGGAATCCTTGAAACATAGTATTGTAATTCTGTTACTGTGTTTTCCTTTGAGTTTTGGTCTCTGTGTTCTATGAGTGTGCTTGAAATTTGCTAAATTTGTGAAATTTTGTTTTACTAAGTGTATTACTGTGATTCGTGATTGATACTAATCTTTATATTTTTAACGTTCTTTGCAAATCTGAGAAAAATCGTCTTCAGCCTGTAAGTCATACTTGTCTATAATATGGCTTCTACTAAGTTTGAAGTTAATCAGTTTGATGGAAAAAAAGGTGATTTCAGTATGTGGAGTCAAAAAATGAAGGTCATTCTAATGCAAATGGGATGCATTAGGGCACTAGATGATAGTTGGCATGCCGACTTACTTCCTACAAAGAAAATTGAACTTGAAGAAGTTGCTTGGAGCACTATTTTATTGTACTTATCTGAAAATGTGATAAAAAAATATTGGTGAAACAAAATCTGCTTCTGAATTGTGGGCTAAAATTCATGCTAAATATGTGACTAAAATCACTCCCGATAAATGTTTTCACCTGAAGCAATTCTTTTCTTTTAAAATGGATCACTCGGTTGATTTGGATGAAAACTTGAACATATTTACAAAACTTACCCAAAACTTAGCAAACTATGATGAAAAACTTTCAAAAGACCGTTCTAGAATATGGCATGGAAGAACTTACCACTGATATTATAACAAATGCCCTAAGAAATAAGGCTTTAGAGATGAAAGCTAAGTCCAGTAATAATCAAAATGGAGATAATTTGTTTGCTAAATGAAAAGCTTCTGGTAAATCAAGTTATCACTCTAAATCTTTTAATGAAAATAAAAATAAATTGAGTGACAAGAATAAATTCAAAAATATGGCTAAAGGCAATAAATGTTATTACTATAGAAAATTTGGTCATTTTGCTAAATATTGATTTAAGAAGAAAATAATTCTAAAGAAAAGAGGTTTGATGATAGGAGTACTGCCTTAGTGTATAATAAAGCTAAGGCTGAAAATGGTTTAGTCCTTGCTAATGTGGTGAAGAAACTGAGTCATGAATGAATATTTGACTCAATCTGTTCTTTTCATATGAGCCCTAATGATAACTATTTTCTTGATTTTGAAAAAAACTATTGGTGGGCAATTTATGATGGAAAATAATATTACTAGTAAAGTTAGAGGAATATGGACTATAAAACTGTTATTAGATAATTGTAATGTTCTATCCCTGAAAGGAACAAGGTATGTTCATGATTTGAAGGGGGAATCTGGTGTCTTTAGGTATGTTAGATGATATGAAGTTTAACGTAAATTTGGGTCAATGACATATTAAAATTCTTAAGGGCAAAATTTTAATCATAAGTGCCCCTAAGAGACATGACCTCTATTCTTTGAAAGCTAAACCCTTGCTTGGTCCGTCTGCTTTTTCACTTTTGGGAATTTTATACTTGCCAAACTGTAGCATGAAAGACTTACTATATTGACAAAAAGAGTTTGAATTCTTTACAAGCAAAATGAGTTTTTGAAAAATCAGATTTTGGTGATTTTGATTCTTGTGAACAATGTGTTATTGGGAAACAAGTCAAACTATCTTTTCCAACTAGAATTCATAAATTCCTAACAAACATTGGAATATTTACGTGGTGATTTGTGGGGTCCTGCTGCTGTGTGCACTCTATCTGATTTCAGATATCATTTGTTAATCATTGGTGATTTTTCAAGAAAAAATTGGATTTTCTTATTAAGAACTAAAGATGAGACATTTTCTGTTTTCAAAGACTGGAAAACTAAAGTTGAAAATAACTTGATCATAAAATAAACATTTTGACTGACAATGGTTTAGAGTTTTGCAATCATGAATTCAATAAATTTTGCAAGGAACATGGTATTTTAAGATATAGAACTATCACCTATACATCTCAACAAAATGGAATAGTCGAAAGAATGAATATGACTTTATTAAATAAAGTTAGGTGCATGCTTTTAGTTCCGGTTTGCCTAAACTGTTTTGGGATGAAACTGTTAAAATTGCTACATATCTTGTTAATAGAAGTCCTACTAGAGCTCTAAATCTTGATGTTCCTAAATTTTTTTGATCTAATAATTCTGTGAATTATTCTCACTTGAAAGTATTTGGCTGTGTTGCTTATGCTCATCAAAATATTGATAAATTAGAACCTAGATAACTTAAATGTGTTTTCTTGGATTATGATGAAATTGTTAAAGGCTACAAATAATAGGTAGAATGTGAAAAGGGTTATACAATCATTGTTAGAAAAAAAAATGTCATTTTAAATCTTTAATGCCATGTTTAGAAGGAAAATAAAATGTTTTAATTGAAAAAGATGTTCAAATTGAGGTTGAGTATTCTCATGTTGAGCAAGATACTCATGTAACTGCTATAGAGGAAATTGTTCTTGATGAAAATGTCACTTTACCAGAAATCGAGAATGATCAAGAAGTTGATTAGGCATACTAATCTGATCCTGCAACTCTTCTCCTTGATGAGTATAAACTCACGAGAGATAGGGAGCATAGGCAGATCAGACCTTCTACTAGATATGAATGTGATGACTTTGTTTCCTTATTTACTTATCAAGAACAGTTTCAAAATGAGCCTAACTCCTATGATGATGCCATTAATTGTAAAGAAAGTGAGATCTAGATAGATGTCATGGAAGATGAAATGGATTCACTCCTTAAGAATAAAACCTAAGTACTTGTTAACAGGCCTAAAGGGCATAAATTGATTGACTATAAGTGGATCAATAAAGTATAAGAAGGAGAAAGAGAGTAAAACTGTTAGATATAAAGTAAGACTTGTTGCAAAAGGTTTTACTCGAGAAGAAGGTGTTGATTACACTAAATTTTTTTCTCATATTGTGAAATATACTACTATTAGATGCATGTTTGCTCTTGTTCCTCAATTTAAATGGAAACACGATCAATTAGATGTTAAAACTACCTTTTTTGTATAGTGAATTAGATGAAATAATTTACCTGAGACGAGCTATTGGTTTTATAAAAAGAGATAATAAAAATATTGTTTGTCTCTTAAAGAAATCATTTTATGATTTAAAACAAGCACCTAGATAGTAGTACAAAAGATTTGACACCTTTGTTCTAAAACTTGGCTTCAAAAGAAGTCGTCTAATACCTGCTTATACTGTAAAGGTAATGGAGGTAAAATAAATTGTATTTAGTCATTCATGTGGATGATATGTTGTTTGCCAATTGTGATAGATTTGAGATTGATAATATTAAACTAAAATTGAAATATGAGTTTGATATAAAGGTCCTGGTTCTGCTAAAAAGATACTAGGCATGCAGATTTAGAGAAATAAATAAAATGACTTGCTATTTTTGAATCAACATGATTATGTGATTAAAATTCTGAAAAAGTTTAACATGTATGACTATAAACATGTAACCTTACCTCTTGCTAATTATTTTAAGTTGTCTTCTGAATATTGTTCTAAATATGAAGATGAATATGGTAGAATGTCTAATGTTCCTTATGCAAATGATATAGGTTTCGTCATGTATCTGATGAATTGCACAAGACCTGATCTTGCATATAGTATTAGCATATAAAGCAAATTTATGAGTAACTCTGGTGAAGAACACTTGAATACCTTAAAATGGTTATTAAAATATCTTAAAGGCGCATCTAATTTAGGTTTAATGTTTAAATCTAGTAAATATGGTGTAACTTTAAAACGAATATACATATTTTGAATTTACTAGAGATAGAGATAATATGAGATCAACTTCATCCTATTTCTATATCTTATGTGGAATTTTCGTAAGTTGGAAATCTCAACTTCAAAAGGTTGTTGCACTATCTTCTACTAAAGTAGATTATATAAAAAATGGAATCTGGTTAATTGGATTATTATCTGAACTTGGATTTGTTGATAATCATGTTATACTTTTTTCTGATAATCAAAGTGCTATTTATCTTAGTAAAAATCACATGTTTCATGATAAAATAAAGCATATTAATGTCAAATACAATTTTATAAGAGATGTGATTTCAAAAGGAAATCTTAGAATTGGTAAAATTGCCACACAGTTTAATCCATTTGATATGGGTACAAAAGTGAGTCCTTTAAACAGATTTGTTAATTGTTTGAAACTTTTATCTGTTGATTCTATGTAATGCATGTACAGGTACTTAGAGAAAATGAAAAGTGAAATTGTAGTGATTCTCTTGGCTGCACTTATAGTTCCAAATTCTTGTAGGTGAAGACTGCTGAATTTGAACCCTGTACTGAATAAAGTGTGCTCGCAGAATTTGTATTAAAAACTCATTTGTGAAATGCTTATTAGTTGAAGCATTTTTTTACTAGATTGAGACACGTGGCTCTATCTTAACTGTAGATTGCTGATTCTGGAAGGCTCTATGATTTTATCTTGGTTGTGCCATTTCACTTGACACAATCGATGGTTAGTTTTTCATTCTTCTCTTAACGACTGGTTTTGAAGCAGAGAGAAATTCTCTCGTTTGGTTAGGGTTTTATTCTTTGATATACTTAGCCTCTGATGTGTGATATTCTAAGTAAATACTTAAGAGAACAAGTGTGTTCTTTTGATTTGTTGTTTTCACAGGGTTTTTGAGAAGTTTCATGGTGATTCTTTGTAGATCTCTTATTGGTCTTTAGAGATAAGAGTTCCTATGCTATCTCTATGTATTGTTGGAAATATTGTTCAAAATAAATAAATAAATGGAACCGGAGGCCCTTTATTTTGGCCTAAAGCTCGCATAGGCCGTTGCAGGGATTAAATGCCCTGCATCTGGTTGTTCTATGCGACCGCATATGGTATCACATAGAACAACCAGTTAGCCGTTAGATAATCATTTTATGGCCGTTGTCTTTTTGAATTTGGTGACTTTTCATATGAATTTGGCACCATTTCATGGAAGACATCTGATGGTTAAATCTTTTACAAGATTTGATTAATCCTACAATTCATTTGTCATAATCCCTTTCAGCATCATTTCAATCCGAGAGGAGGCAAATATAGTTTGAGGACAACGAATACGTGTTCGGGCCTTCCTTTTTATCTTCTCATTGATCTTCTTTTGTTTTCTCCAATTTTCTAGTTTTTTTTTTATTTGCTTTCATCTTCATACCTCTTCGTGCACTTTATATATCTTCCATCAACATCATGTATTGGTTAAACATTTGTAACATTTGTTGTCATTTTGGACTATTTAGTGCAACCGAACATTATCTAATTTAGTGGATGCTCAATGGGAGATGTAGGCATTGAATGTAGTTGCCGAACCTCTGAAATTTAAGTTGAAAAAAATCGCCTACATTCAATCTTTAATTTCTGCACATTTTTGTTTTTATAGGATCATTTATTTCGCTGACCTTACCCTTACAGCTACCATCACATTGTCAAATCAATACCTCGTGATTGCTCCTACGTCAATGCCACCCTCTATAACCGTGATTGTTGTATTCGTGTCTTTCATCATCAATTTGTGGCAGGATTTTCCTTTGTGTACAGAGTAAGGGTTCACAGAACCCCTACAGAGTACACACAACAGGGGTGGGTGGGGGGAATTTTTGGATTTTTTTTTATTGAGGTGGGTCCCATGCGGGACCCCCTATTGTGTGTACACTACAACAAAAACAGTCTATGACAACATTTGTACTTGTGTTGCAAATCGAGGTGTTATCGTAGAGTAGAGAGATATGACAATGTCAACGTTTTAAAAATGTTGTCGTAGCTATTTACGGCAATGTTTGCCGTAGATAGCTACAACAACGTTTGACAAACGTTGTCGTAAGGTGTTTTTTTTTTTTTTACAATAACAATTTATGCAAATAAATTGGCAAAATTGAAAATGCAACTTATGAACAAATTTCGATATTGTATAAAAATTGATAATTTCATTACAAATCTTTGAATCCATACACTTGAGCATTAAAATGTGATACAACACCACTTAAATTAAAATGAGC
>CAIGRF010371817.1:24479-35304 GCA_903798235.1 Fraxinus ornus | reverse complement strand
CTAAAGGTATTGTACCAAACTAAATGTCCACCACGGTATTGAACCTGTGATGATTGACTCTTCTAAATTCTGCATGACCCTGCAAGATATATAATTGAGACCTTTTTAGTCTCTCCAATACAACCTGGGCACCTTTACAAATCTTCAAGGCTCCACCTTCATAAAAAACTCATAATCTTTTGAATCAAGGATAGACAACGAGATGAGATTCTTCTTCAAATTCGGAACATGTCGAACCTGGCCAAGTTTCACGGATCGTAGGTTTGACTTCCGAGATTCAACGCCTCAAGGCCTCTGAATTTGTTTCCTTGTTGGTTGCCATCTAATGAAACTCTGATACCAATGATAGGTCCCAGACAGAAAATTGCTATCAGTGGCAGAAACAAAAAAGTTCTCTTTAGGTGAGATAAACCACAAGATTCAATTGAATTTATAATTGATGATTGTTTATTCACATTCATGGCTTCAAATAAGCCAAGTTCAACAACTTTTACTGAATTATAGCCACAAAACTGTAACGGCTAATAAATGCAAAACTAAATGCTAACTCAAAAGCACCTTTTTGACTTAGAACTTCATTCTACAGATAGTTTGCCATCGATTCTCTTTGGCATCTTGAGAACAAAAAAATGGGAACTTTCATACCTACATTGTTAATGCTTTGTAACTTTATTTGTTTTAGTTGATTTGAGATGTAACCACGGCTAGTAAATGACAAAAATTAAATGATAAAAATAGATAAAGATGAAACAGAATGCAAAACTATATGCTACCTCAGAAGCACCATTCTCACTTGGAACTGCATTTTGTTAGCCTTATATAATATTATTGCATAATACTTAGTTTTCTTCTTTTATAGGTTTTCTTTTTGTTTTCTTTTTTTGTAATATATAAATTTGTGTATTTCATTGGAAAACCTATTTTTTTACGACTCAATATATTATTGATTTTTCATCTCTCTTTCTTCTTTTCTTTTCTTCGATTTGATTCACTATATTGGTTCAATGTAGCTTATGTTCCTAAAATGGTATCAAAGCCTACATTCGAGTGAAACTTGTGAAATATCTGACTGTAATACGCTGGAAATCCAAGCTGAAACCAGGCAGGAAAAAAATGTGTAAAACCAACCAGAGGCCGGTTGAGAAAATTGAGACCAGATTCTTGTTATGAGGGTAATGCTTCTTCGAATCAAGTGGGTGGCACCAAATGGCGACACATGAGACCACACACAGTGACGTTTGGGGTGTGTGAGGGCCTGTGAGCTCAATTTTCAAGGTGATTCCAAAAGGTAGTTTGTTCCTTGGTAAATTTCTGATCTTTTGATAGTGTTGCTTTGGTTATACGTGTATTGTATAGTACATTATGATTGTACTTTGTGGTGGTACGCTGGTTGTCGTTGGTTTTCCTTAGACATGGGTGATTTCGTTGATTCATAGTTGATCATTTGTTAACTTTATGATGACAACTGAAAGAGATGATTCACTTCAATCCATTAGTACCAGATTAAATGGTAAAGATTATTCATATTGGAGTATTGTGATGAGAAATTTTCTAAAGGAAAAAGATTATGGGCCTATGTTAGTGGAACTATTGTGAAACTCAAGAGCACTGCTGAAAATTATGTAACATAGTTGGATAATTGGGAATCAAACAATGTGAAAACTTTTTACTTGGATTCATAATTCTATTGAGCAATCCATTAGTACACAGTAGGCAAAGTTTAAAATTATGTAACAGAGTTGGATAATTTGGAATCGAAAACAATGGGAAAACTTTTTACTTGAATTCATAATTCTGTTGATCAATCCATTGGTACACAGTAGGCAAAGTTTAAAATAGCAAATGAAGTTTGGGATTATTTTCTGAAGTCATACACTAAGTCTAACTTTGCAAAACGGTATTAGTTGGAGATTGATATACGGGCTTTATAACAGAAGAATATGAGTATTCTCAAGTTTTACGTCGCTATGAATTTAATTTGGGATGAGTTGGCTCTTACTGAATCAACGGGATTGAAAGTATGTGAAAAATATATTACATTTAGAGAGGAGTAACAATTAGTTCAGTTCTTTTATGACATTTCCTAGTGATTTTGAGGGACTTAAAGGCTATGTCTTGCATCACACTCTACTTTCCTTAGTTGATTCGGTGGTTAGTAAACTTGTAGCTAAGGAAATACATATGAAATCTCTACTAGGAGAAATATCTCTTCCTCCATTTAACACCTCAGTGTTGGATGTACCCTCTCGACCGTCTACACAGAATCGGAACAAAGGTTATGTAAGAGTTGCTAGTGATAGTGTAACTTTTGCAAACATAAGGGACAAGGGAAGTATCAATGTCCTAAACTATTAAAGAAGCAGCAGCCACAACCACAGTAGCGATCCTATTGTTCTAATGCTAACATAGTTGCCACCATGCCACCTAGTGACTTGTCTGTACTTGGAGTTTCAGAAGTTCTTAGCCACACAACCACATGCTATGTCTACCTCTACTCATATATGTTAGTTATCTCAAAGTCATTCATGTATACACCATTGCCTTTAGCGAGTGTTGGTTCTATTAACACACATAATTTATCGCTTTTAGATGTCTATTGTGTTTTAGCTTTTACTTTAAATCTTATTTCTATTGGCCAACTGTGTGATTCTGGATAGTTAATTCAGTTTTCTTTTACTGCTTGTTATGTGAAGGATCCTTGATCTCAGAAACTAATTGGGATAGACCATAGATAAGGAGGGTTATATGTTTTGGACAATTTGAGACCACCACACGTTGCAGCCTCTGGAGTTGACTTGTTGTTTTGTTTGAATTCATCTTCTTCTAGTTTTTATTTGTAGCATTCTTGTCTTAGACATCTTTTCGCTATTCATTTGAAATTTCTAGTTTCTAAGGTCAATTGGGAGATTTGCATTTCTAATTGTAGCGGTTGCAAATTAGCTAAATTTTCTTCTTTATCTTTTCCTCGAAGTGTTTTTCCTTTTTCTGCACCATTTGATCTTATTTACTCTAATGTATGGGGACCTGCTCCTATTGCTACAAAATAATGGTCTAGATATTATGTATCTTTTATTGATGATTATAGTCATTATTGTTGTGTTTATCTTATGAACGACGATATGACTTTCTTTCTATTTATCGTTCTTTTAGAGAAATTATTAAAACTAAAAATTCTGCTATAATTAAGTGCTTTAGATGTGATTTGGGTAGAGAGTATACTTCGGTTGATTTCCCTAAATTGCTTGCTCTTGATGTCACAATTCATCAAACCTCGTGTACTAATACTCCACAACAAAGTGGGTTGTTGAACGAAAGCATATGCACATTGTAGGAACTGCTTGTTCCCTTCTTTTGTCTGCCAATGTTCCCAATGAATTTTAGGGAGAAGCAGTTCTCATTACTATTTCTTTAATTAATAAGATTCAATCTTCCCATACTTCAGGTTTATTACCCTTTGAAATATTGTATAGAGATCCTTCTGATTACTCCTCATTAAGAGTTTTTGACTTTACTTGGTTTGTTCATTACCTTGAAGTCGAATGTAGTAAGTTAACATCTCGCTCTGCTATCTGTATTTTCTTGGGTCAAAGGCAGGGACAAAAGATTTATCGCTGTTTTGATCCCATTAAGAAAAAAATATATGTTTCTCGTCATGTGGTGTTTTTTGAGCACTTTCTATTTTTTTCTATCTCTGACAATACTCATACGTGACTAAATTTGATCTCATTCATATTGATAATATTGATAGACCACCTTTCCATACCCCATGCATTGTTGATTCTTCATGTCCTACAAATATACATACGCCGACTCATGATACCCCTTTTCCTTCTATGGCCTCCCAAGCACCGTCTGAGATCGTTCATCCAGCTCCTGCTTCATCTCTTCCTTGATATTATCAACGTATTTGTAAGTCCATTCAGTTACCTAATTTTGCTTATTATTGTTATTCCAAGTCCTTTTGTTGTTTTCTAACCTCCATTCACATGCTATCTGAAACCTCTTCCCATAAAAAAGCTATGCTGGATCTTCTTTGGCAACAAAATATGGCTGATTAAGACAGACACTTGGGACTTGGTTGCATTGTCTTCAGGTAAACATATTATTGGTTCTCGTTGGGTTTATAAGATTAAAACCAAATCAGATAGTTTAATTGAGCCTTATAAGGCTAGATTGGTTGCTAAGGGTTTTAATCAGCATATGGTCTGGATTATTGAAAACTTTTGTTCATGTTGCCAAGATGACCACTGTTCGTATACTTATTACAGTTGCATCTGTTCGTCCATGTAGTCTCTCTTAGTTGGATATCAAAAATGCATTTTTAATGGAAATCTTTAAGAAGAGGTTTATATGGTTCCTCCTCCTGGTCTTTCTCACTCTCTCGGATATGTTTACAAGCTCAAGAAAGAACTTTATGGTCTCAAACAAGCACCTCGTACCTGGTTTGCGAAATTCTCTAATATTGGTATCTCTCTTGGATTTACATCCAATTATCATGACTCTGCCATATTCTTTAGATACATTTCAGCTGGTCGCATCCTATTTTTACTTTATGTTGACGATATATTTATTACTTGGTGATGATGTTGATGAGATTGTGGACTTGAATTAGAATTGGCTTGTCGTTTTGAAATGAAGGACTTAGGTGCATTATCTTATTTTTTGGGGATCGAAGTTGCTTGTTCTTTCAGAGGTTACCTTCTCTCTCAATCTAAGTATACTATAGATGTCTTATTGATACTAAACTGACGATACTCCTCTTGAGTCCAATGGTCAACATTCACTCTCTGACAGTGTACCCTTGGCTGATCCCACTTTGTATCGTACCATTGTTGGATGTCTAGTTTATCTTACCATCATACGTCCGAATATTGATTATGTTGTTCACATTGTTAATCAGCTTGTTTTGGCTCATATTACAGTTTATTGGGTAGCTATTGTTCGTATTTTGCATTATCTTCGTGGTACTTGCTTTCAGAGTCTTTTATTTTCATGGACCTCCTCTTTAGTGCTTTGTGCCTACTCTGATGCTGATTGAACTTGTAACCCCACTGATTGCAAATCCACTACTGGTTTTTGTATATTTTGGGTGATTCCCTTATCTTTTGGAAAAGTAAGAAACAAACTGTTGCTTCTCTTTTCTCTACTGAGGCAGAGTATCGTGCTATGACATCCACTACCAATGAGATTGTGTGGTTGCATTGGTTACTTGCAGACATGAGTGTTTCTTCTTCCTCTCCAACCCCTGTGTATTGTGATAATAAAAATGCTATTCAAATTTCTCACAACTCTGTGTTCAATGAGCGTATGAAGCATATTAGGATTGACTATTTCTCTACCTTTTGTTTCTTCATCATTACAGCTTGCTAACTTTTCACGAAGTCTCATCCAGTTCATCATTTTTCGTTTCTTGCTGGATAAACTCTCGCTGTTTTTTGTTGTAACATCGTAAGCTTGAAGGGGATGTTAGCCTTATAAAATATTATTGTGTAATATTTAGTTTTCTTCTTTTATAGATTTCCTTTTTGTTTAGTTTTCTTGTAATATATAAATTTGTGTATTTCATTAGAAAACATATTTTTTGACGGCTCAATATATTATTGATTTTTCCTCTCTCTTTTTCTTCTTTTCTTTTCTTTGAATTGATTCACTACATTGGTTCAATGTAGCTTATGTTGCTAACACATTCTATAGATGTTTGCCATCGATCCTCTTTGGCATCCTGAGAATGGATATATGGGAACTTCCATACCTACGTTGTTAATGCTTTGTAGCTTTATTTGTTTTAGTTGATTTGCAATGTGACCAGAGGCTAGGAGCGGACCCAGCACCTGGCCGTCGCCGTCCCTACTGTCGCCCGTGCTGGGTTTGCCGAAAGTTTCTGAATGGTTGTTGGGAGCTGGGAATAAAGGTGAAGAAGAAGCGCTAGAGTCTCTGGACTGTGGAAGGGAGCTGGGCTTGGAAGCAGCCAACAGGAAGCCTGGGATTTTTTTTGGGCCTTATTTAAAAAAAAAAAAAGCCCAATTAAATAGGGCTTTGCTTGAATTCCATTGGCAATGGCCCAATAGCCACAATCCAAATATGAAATATCCCATTCTTTTTGCCCAAAGCCGGTTGAGACTTGAGATGAGGGAGTAGGGAGAGCTGGGGTCTTGGAGACGACGCGACGAGGGTTTTGGGCTGCTGTGAGTTTTTGACACCACCGACTCAGTTCGGAGGACGGTGGAGGCTCAAGGCTGGAGCTGTGAGATTTGGGCTGGAGGCTGGAGCAGTGGAGTGGAGCTTCCAAGTTCGAGGGCTTCCGGCTTCGTCTCTTCTAGCGGTTTTGCCTGTGGCTGCCTGAGGTAGTGAGTAGTGAGGTATGTATTTTAATTGCATATTTGCTATTTGCTATTTGCTATTTGCTATTAATGAATTATGAGTAATGACTAAATGTGAATTTATGGATTTTTGGGTGCATTCTGTAGAGTGTAGACTGTATATTTTTGTTTTTATTTCTTTTTTTTTTTCCAGTTTTTGTTAATTTGTGAATTATGATAAATGAGAATTTATGTTATATTATTGTCTGAGACGATGAGTTATGACTTATAATTTTGAATGGTGTTTGTGTATTGTGAATTGTGATTTGTGATTTGGGAATTTAGGGTTTTGGGAAATTAGGATTTAGGGATAAGTGAAAAAATTAATGGTGAAGATGTTTGGCAATTACGATCGTGAATTGTCGACGGTCATAGGTCACCGATCAACGGTCTCATTCCTAGCTGAACCAAATTCCTAGATTCACCCCTGTTTGGGTCACTCGTAATCTTGTTTTAATTATAGTTCCATTTCCGAATTAATACTTTTTCCACAATTCTTGGTATTTTGACTCACTTTTTTTTTTTTTTAATTATTTTCAACAATCAAAATGGAATTTAACAGATTTAACAAAGAATAAATAAAACAAAAAAAAAATATAAATAAAATATAAAGGTCTAAAAATTAATTTCCTGGATTTGCCCCTGCCAGAGGGTCTTATTTAATAAATGCGGAGGTGCCGACCCCCCTTTAAAAGAAAATGCTAAAGACTCCCCTACAGCTAAACTAACTTTGAACCCGTTCTTCTACCGACCAGCTTGGACCTGTTCTTTTGCTAATCCACTTAGACCTGTTCTGCTGCTAAAAATTACTTTATATACTTGGGATTTGGCGTTGGTATTCTTCCTAAATGACGTTGCTGTGTAACACTATTCCACATATAAATGTAATTAGAGGTGGAAAAGAAAAGAGAGTACAATGTAAATATATCTAGAAGGGAAGAAGATTTAGATTTTAAACAAAATATACTTAATCTCAAGAAAAAGGAAATAATTTATTCATATGTAATTAAGCAATTACATCCACAATATTTGTATCTATGCTTCGGTGTGTAATCAACGTGTTGTATTTTAACCTTGTGAAAGAGCAATGCGTGCACACAAGGCTGAGTGCTGACCTTTCTATTTGCTGTATTTCCGCAAATTTTCTAGCTTTTCTGGAATCATTTCAAGTCTATGGCATTGACTGATGACTACTTGTTTGAGTTTTGGCATTCCTTCTTCATCTGCTATAATCTTCTCCAATTCCCACAAGTGTCGAATTTGCAGCATTTCGAGCTGAAGAAAACTGTATGCTCCTGAACAATCCATCTTTGTGCCTTTGTAGGAATCAGGTCCAAATTTCAGGATTTTGAGCTTGGGTAATTTCTTCAATACTTCCATTGGATCCTCCTCAAGCTTTGTATATGCAATTGATAGCTTGATGAGGTAAGGTGGAAATTCATCAGCATTAGGCAGCTTCTTCATCTCACAACCTATGCGCAACCTAACAAGTTTTTGATATCGTGATAGATCCAATCTTATAATTTGATCAAGCTCAAAAATTGATGACAGTATCCTCAGGTTCTCCAGTTTCTCTGACATCAGCTCTGCATGGGATAATTCTTCTATGATTCCTTGCGGACAACGTCTTACTTCCAATTTCCTTAAATTCGAGAATTTGCGCAGCCAGATAGGATTCAAGCTGTAGCCATCAATCCCAACTAGAGTTTGGAGATAAGGTAAAGACACTTCCAACAAGTGATTTAGTTTTGCGGGTTTAGACATACATCCCCAAGTAAATGATGAAAATCTGACAATGTCACATAGGAGAATGTGTCTCAACTGTTTTATGTTCCAAATGCACATAGGAAGGTTTACAGACACATTCTTGAACATCAAAGGTCTGCAAATTTCTAAGTTCGCTTAGAGTGCGTGGCACTTTTGCAGAATGTAACCCTTTTAGGCAGAAGTCAACTGGCTCAGATTTCCAATTTCATCTAGAAGGCACAAATCAAATAAACCGAATTCTAGACTCAACACTCCTAATATTCTGAAGTCTGAAAGAAAACTTTTGAGATGTTTCTGTTGGAGTTTCTCAACATTGTTGGAAGAGAAAAATGCACGAAGTTTAGGAGTCCTGAGATTGGCGAGTTACAAGTCTGCGCACTCTCATTGCAAAACTTGAATTCACACAATCAAGAGTGTGAAAGAAATTGCTGTCTTTGGCCATGTTAATGCAAAGGCTGTGCAAAAGATCATGGACTCTGCAACTTCTTATCCTACCATCAAATCTTCTACTAACAACTTGAATTAAGTTTCTAGCAACTAGTTTCTTGATGTACTCCTCTCCCACATCCTCGGGCTCTAGATCGCCTATACCTTGCAGGAGCTTCTCAGCTGTCCACATATGTATCAGCTGTGTTGCTAGAATTTCATGGTCCTCAGGGTAAAGTCCCAAGTAGAGAAAGCAGGGTTTTAGTGCAGTCGGTAAATCCTTGTAACTCAAGGATAAGATTTTTGAACATTTATTTTGATCATCTTGGCCTATGTTATTTAGTACCCAATTCCATTCAATGTCACTCATCTCTCTCTCCCGCAACATTCCTACTGTGACCACAATGGCTAGTGGCACACCACCACATCTTTCAACTATCTGTTTACCAATGTCTTCCAATCCTAGCAGGTAATTAGTTTTTGTCGAAGAGGACGCTATCAATTTGGTGAAAAGTTGCCAACTATTTTTGAAGTTTAAGGGTTCTATAACATGTAAAGAGCTTTCATTACCAACGTACCTTCCAACACCTGTATTTCGAGAAGTAATAATTATTTTACCACCATTCTGAGAATCAGTAGGTATGCCAAGTCTTAAAGCATCCCATGTTTCAGTATGCCAGATATCATCGAAGAAAATTACAAACCTTTTTTCCTGTAGAAATGCATACAAATTGGCCTCCCACTTCTTCTCCTGCTTTTCCTTCTCCAAGCCAACTTGTTCCGCCACATTTTTCAAAATATCTACGATACTTGGCTCTTGAGAAACATAAACCAAAGCAGAACATTCAAAATTTTCTTTCACACTGTAAAAGATTTTCTTTGCAAGAGTGGTCTTTCCTAAACCTGGCATACCCACAATTGAGATGAAACAGCACTCCACACTTGTGCTTAACAGCCTTGCCTTTAGTTCTTCCACTTGTCTGTCAAAACCAACGATGATGGGTTCATTAACATGAAAAGAGGAACCTCGGGGGTCCAACTGAAACCTGTTGAACATGCTACCATTAGTATCCTCAATGCCATATATTCTTCGGGCGGGATCAATTTCATTAACTCGTTGCTTGATTTTCTCAATCTCCACGGCAAAACTATGGCAAGTGTGGACGTAACATAACGTGCAGGCGGCATTTCTGATTAAGCTGCTTGATCTGTGTGATTCTATTTGAGGAAGAAACACGTACAATATGTCCTCCACATCGCTAGCAAGGTCTTCGATGTCCTTTATCAAATTTGCTACTCCATGGCTTTCAGATTTCCTGGCCTCTGCATTCTCCATGTAAGATTGAATATTTCTCAATTCTCTTTCAATCCAATTGATATTTTCTTGCAACTGATTTAATCGAGAGCCTTTTTGGACAAGAAGGGCGGCAGATATATCAACAACCTTGTTGATAACACTTGTGATTGCAATTTCTGCCATCTTTGAATTTCCCTTTAGATCAGAGAAACAGTAACTAATTTCTTAGGTGGAGGGTTGAAACTGGATTTAGCAATGCACTCTCACCAGATAATCCACTAATCAATCAATCTTCTTTGATCAAAACGGGTGGTTGAAGTTATATTTCTTAAGATTAGAAATTTCTACCTATAAGTCTCCATCATCTAAAGTCAACAATCTCCAACCTCTACATAGATGTAATTTTAATTAATTTATTCATTTTTTTTTTTTTTGGTTATTTCGTTGTAAAAATGCTAGACTAACAGGTCCGGTTCAAGTCTAATCTAGAGGCTGGCCTTCGGGCAGGGGCGAACCAGAAATTTGGTTCAGCTAGGGTGGAGACCGTTGACCGTCGACAATTCACGATCATAATAGCCGAACATCTTCACCATTAATTTTTTTCACTTATCCCTAAATCCTAATTTCCTAAAACCCTAAATTCTCAAATCACAATTCACATTTCACAATACATAAACACAATTCAGAATTATAAGTTATAACTCATCGTCGCACACAATAATATAATATAAATTTTCATTTCTCATAATTCACAAATTAACAAAAACTGAAAAATAAGAAAGGAATATAAACAGAAATATACAGTCTACACTCTACAGAATGCACCCAAAAATCCATAAATTCACATTTAGTCATTTCTCATAATTCATTAATTGGAAATAGGCAAATTAAAATACATACCTCACTAGTCACTACCTTAGGCAGCCGCAGGCAGAATCGCTACAAACGACAAAGCTGGACGCCCCTGAACCCGGAA
>CAIGRF010371796.1:0-18087 GCA_903798235.1 Fraxinus ornus | reverse complement strand
AAATAGATTTTCGCGGTTATTACCCCCAAAAAATAAAAAATATTAATCTTCTTCTCTCTCTAAAATCCAAAATCCTCTGCACTCGTAATCTCAAGTGTATCTCCAATCGTACACACGCTTCAAATCTCTGCTCGATTCAGTTTTTCCAATGCTTTAAATTGATTTATTGAATAGGTAAAAGTTCCGAACTTTTTCTGATCTTTTGTTTACTTATTCTTTTTTGTTGTTTAATTTGAGTTTCAGCTCTTCAGGCTATCAACTGGAAATCTTGTTTCTTTGCTGGTAAATTTTTTGAAGTAGATTTTGGTTCAGTTTTTTATTTTATTTTTTGTTGTTTGTTTTTGCTGTGAATTCAGTGATTTTCTGTTTTAATTTTAAATTTTTTAATTCATTTATTGATAATTCGAACTTTTATTTGGTATTTATGTGTGAATTTCTGAAATGAGGCAGTGGGGGTTGATTTAGTTTTGAAGTTGGCGAGTTTGAACGTTGTGTAGTTTTTATGTACTACACATAATTTTATATATTTAAATGCGCGGATCTCTATATTGAATGTAAAATTGGATTTTTGGTGTACTGAAGTTTTGGATTTCAGTATAAATTATTTGGAATACGATATGTTGACTGATTTATTGAAAAATGGATTTTTTTTTTTAAAAAAAAATTTGGTGGATATTTTTTGTTTGCTCAGGCCGGATTGCTTAATTCGTTTTAAAGTTAATCTGATCTATTTAAATGGGTTATCAAATTTGTATTTGCTTTTCTGCTGTGGTGGTAAGAAATTACTCGTCAAGAGTGCAAATTTATTTGGCGCCTTCTTTACTTGCAATTTTGGATTTTTATACTGTGTGCGCTCAAAATAATTTTTGAAGAGAAAATAAAGGTGCCTAGTTCGCGATTATTAGTAATATGTGGTTTAATATCTCAATTCTCAACTGTCCTATAGTCTGTGATTGCTATGCTTGTTAATTTTTTTACTGTTCGATTTTTTTTTCCCCAACTTTTTGTTGCTTGTTAATGTAGCTGTCATGGGGCCAACAAGAAAGTCTGGAAGCGTGAATAAGAAATATTCTTATATCAATGAAGTATCTCCTCGTAAAGATGGAGACAGTGCTAAAAGAAGCAACAGTAGGGTGAGTTTTTATGGTTATTTATTCTGTTCTCCGTTACATTAATGAAAATTTTGGTCTGGTCAAAACTCACTTCGGGCACAAGCAAAATGTATTTCAACTCTTGTTTGTCTTCTTGAAGCTTTCATAATTATCTTTCTTGCTTTTATATGAGATAGAATCTTCTACACTGAAGCTTTGCATTATTATCAAAATGCCCATAAAATGTAGATCAAATACTAACGAAGTATACTAATTTATTGTTGTATCAAATTTTTTTATTTGCTATTTTCTTAGAGATGCATGGACTTCTTGTTCCTGAGTAACACACTTTCTGTTTTAATATCTTTGTGCTATGGTCAGCGACACCTGGGTTTGTGCTATGGTCAGTGTAACAATGACAATTGACATGGCCTTTTGAGTCTTATTGGGAAAATTGCTTAAAAAAGACGAGGGAGTTTTTGATTCAAGGACATCAGCTCGATTCTTATTGCAAGTTTCAGGATGTCAAACTTGATTCATCTTTTCTATTAAAATAGCTTTCACGTGCAAGCTTTCTTCCTTTGATGTAATGTTTACGTTTAAATGCCATATGTAGTGGTGTGTTTACTTGATTTCAATTATGTTGTTTTTCTAAATCATTTCTACTAGTGCACAACTTATAGAAAACGGAAGCATCATTAGAATGACCATTTCCTATATTTTTTGCAGAAGAGGAAGTTGTCTGACATGCTTGGACTCCAATGGAGCAAGGAAGAGCTAAGTCGTTTCTATGAAGCTTACCGCAAACATGGTAAAGATTGGAAAAAGGTTAGTTAAAGTGTATATAAAATACCAAGTAGTTTGGACTCCTCTATATGAGCTATATTAATTTATCGTGTACAATTATCATTCTTAAATAAATGATCTGGGCTTTTGCAAATAATACAACCTTTGCCATCTAGATTTTCATCTAGATTTTAAGTATATCATCGGTATTGTTGGGCTCACTGGCTCAGCATTCTTCTTGTTGTGGATAAATGAGTGATGAGTATACTCTTTTTTGACTATTTTGTCTATTGGTAAAATCTTCTTCTTGTTGTTTTTGCATGTTTACAGGTGGCTGGTGCTGTACGAAACAGGTCTGTCGAAATGGTGGAGGCTCTTTACACAATGAACAAGGTAAATGTGGTTTTTTTATTTGTCTTCAACAGAAATGACTAGTGCACAGTCATCTTCTCGCAACAGATCTTCTTTTTACCTCATATGTCATTTTGAATCTTACCATTTTAGTAATGAAAATCACCCTGTTCCTGTCAAGTTTTTTATTTTCCCCTGAGGACCAGTTCAGTTCTACAAAACACAGTCCCTTTTGATCCATGGAAAGATTGATGCTATCAGAAACCGATTTTACTTTATGATACTTTGACACTATTCATTATAAGTAGCCCAAAATGAAGCTCAAGACTTTAAGCTTGAATTACAATTCTTTTTTTATCCTAGATTCTCTTAACAATATGTCAATAACTGCAATAATTTTTTTTTTTGATAGGTAATCACGTAATTTTATAAATTAAAATCAAAAGATAACACACAAGGAGTGCATTATCAATTTAAACAAGATATGAACGATAAAAAATTCGGTAACCCTTCTATCCGACTAATAGTAGTAGCCTTAAACCCACTATACAAAGTCAAGTAAAATAATTTTCTAAATTGTCTGTCGTCCGTGTTTGATCTTCAAAGCAACAGTCGTTTCTTTCTCTCCACACACACCAAACGATGCATCTTGGAATGAGATCCCAAACAAGCTAGCTATTCTTATCTCGAAACTTTCTCTTCCATCCCCACACACCCTCCTTAATACGTCTTGGCAACACCCAACTCAAATGTTGCAAGGAANCATAATATCATTCCACATCCAACGAACACCATCACAATGAATGAACAAGTGATCAATTGTCTCTCCATCCCTCTTACACATATAGCACCACTCCGTAATACAACAACCCTTTCTTCGAAGATTGTCCGTCGTTAACACCTGCCTCCTCACAACCGTCAATAGTAAAAAAGCCACCTTGGAGGTAATTTGCTTTGTCAGACCCTTTTCCAAGGGAATGAACTCTCAACGAGTTCCACTAATGATCTGAAGTAAGTATGAATAGAGAAATTGGACCGTTGGGGCTGCAATAGTCCAAAAACCACAAAAAATTGATTGTCAAATATTTTCAACTTTTTCCTTTCCTACCCTCCAGTTGTTTCTGGCGTCGAAGTAGGAAACACAACCCACCTACCACATGCTTTCCCCAACCACCACATGCTTTACTCTTCCCTTCATTCTCCACCGCAAAACGTAACAGGATTCCACCGGTAGAGACCTTCAATAATCGGTTGTAGACGGGAAAAGTTTTCGACCGTATTTGGGAAAAATTATGGTGCGTCTGTGAGCTGTCGGTGAGAACGAGAATTTATAGCAACGGAGAAGCCCAACTTTGCACTCAGCCTGCAGCCAGCTTCTAAGCGTGGACTTCTTCTACGCCGCCCTCTTCTACGCCTGCAGCCTCGGTGAAGTGGCTCCAGTGATGCATCCGAATCTTAACCATTCCCGCATCTACAGCAGTTTCCCCCATTTTTGAAATCGGACCATTTCCGGGGCCACCTACCACATCTGAACTCGGCCTCCCTTTCTTCTCCGGCTGTAGCAACGAAGACATCACTAATAAATCGGTCCTGCTTCCCATTCTTCAAATTAGAGTTCAACACGCAATTAATTTGATGGATCCGTTGGGACCTTCTCCGGTAAAAATAGTGAAATTTTTCTTCCATTTCAAAGTACAGTGAAATAGCTGCCTCTCACTGATTATGTCCTGCTTTAACAAAATTTCGTGTTGTCCTTCAACTACCGCAGAATTACCAACACGGTCACTCGTCAACCTCGATTGGCCTTTCAGTTCACAACCATCGGGTGCCACGTAAGAATGCTATGTAGAATGCATATGAGACCAACATCTTCGTGGTTGCCTACGAGTCCGTTATCGCTGATGGACACAGGAACAGCAAGTGCTTCACCAAACACGGTTGGGAGACATTAATTGACCTATTCAACACCACTTTCGGCCACGATTGGAACAAACAGCAGTTGAAAAATCGATGGGATGCCCTCCGCATGAAGCACAAGCAATTCAAAGAATTGCTCAACTGCAGTGGCATCTCATACGACCCGTCAACTTACAAGATTGGCGCCTCGGATGAGCGGTGGGGCTCGAAAAATTAAGGTACCATCATGTCATTAACCTCAAGTCATTGCTCACGTTTCTGTGATGGATGGAAACGGTTTTGTATTAACTGCACAATGTTTTTATTTCATGACATTATTGGATTGACTCTGTTTTATGTTGGTGAACGTGGCTGTCAATGGATCAATTACATGAATAAATAATAATCGTTATCTATTTTCTGTGTGTTGTGTCTGCTTATTGTTATTTATCATTTATCGAATTCGTAATTTCGGGATGCGTTATTGTGTGATCCTTCTATTGCTCCTTTCGAAGTATGCAATCTGTAATTTCTTCTACATGTTCACGTACTGCCCTCTTATTTGGAGCATGGTTTTTTGTCTACTGTGTTGTGTCCACCTAAGTGGAGCGGCTACTTGTGGCTGTTGGGTACTGTCCTCCTACTCGGACTGGTGTCATATGTCTGCTGTGTATTGTACGTGCATAATTTTGAGTACCCTTTCTGTTCATACTTCAACAGGAGAACAAAGACTATAAAGAATTTAAGGACAAAGATTGCTGGGAAGTATCGATACAAGGCGTTGTTCGGGGACGTTTTCGACAGCGATAAGTATGCAGTGACTCCGAGTAAGCTATGTCGCACAGGCTTCACAATGTTCGAAGACAGTGGTACTGAAGATCACGTAATGAGATCCCAGTGGATGTGGAGAGTAGTGGCTCCAGTGACGAGGGCGTTGAACCCGAACCGGCTGCACCAACCATGGATATGTCAGGCCCGCACAATGGTGATAAACGGAAAGTAGCTAGAGATCGAGCGAAGGAGAAGAAGAAGAAGGTTTCGGTGTGGGACGTGTCGTATTCAGTTGATCGTGCGACCACAGCCAATGAGAAGGTGGCTACCAAAATTGACCAGATAATTGGACCGGCTGTGTCCGACCCGAAAACATGCATGTAAGAGTTATTGGCCACGGGTCGACAGCAAAAACAAACTGATTTGTACTACTGGACGTGCTTATTCATCAAGGATAAACGTAACATGGAGATCTTGGACATGCAAGACGTTGCGAATGAGAAGTTCGGATGGGTGGAGTGGAGCTGGTAAGAGTATAGACGAGGACAACCTCGGTGATGGCTACGGTACTGAAGATTGCGTGGAGAGTCCTGGCACAATTTCTCGTTGTTGTTGGTATCTCGTTTTTATGTTTTTGTTTCGTAATTTTTAGATTAAAACATTTTTGTATGCTGTACTTTATTGTTTGTGGTGACTTTAAATTTCTAGTAGTACAATCAAATCAACTGCTTATGTGCATGCCATTATTGTTTGTATTTGTTTGTATGTTTACTTTTCTTAAATTTGAGTTGAAAAAATTGTCATGTACCTGACTACACACTGTGACCACGAATTTCCATTTGCTGAAATATCAATTGTTTTCGTATGCTATTATTGTGATTCGTATAGATTTGTAGCAAGCTTGCAAACAAAAAAAGCCTGTGGATTTATTGTATAATTGAAGTGCAAAATGGTACTCTAGTAGTTGAAAAAATTACCCACTCATATGTTTCACAATGTAGTATTTGTTTTACGTGCATAATTTGTACAACCCTTTACTTTCCATTTGCTTATAAAGGGCAAGGCAAAGCAACATCATTTCACTGCCTTCCTTGAGCATCGTCTTCTACATCCTATTAGAAAGTGAGGGTATGGTGCATTTCGATATAAACTGTGATTTGCATCAAATGTCCGATGGCGATGATGAAATTGATGACAAGGCATTTATGGAAGAGCTGTTGGATATTGTTGAGTGGTTTCAATATTATCATATCAGTGAGGTGAATGTATGTAACTATTATCATGAAAAACGACGTCGTGTTTCTCGTTATCCATTCGCGCGAAACGGGCATATGTTTATGCTAGATGCTATGAACTGTAGCCCTCAACAGCGCTACGCGGAGTTCCGCATGTACCCCGCGATGCTGTGAGCATTCGCACATGTGCTTCGAGATGAGTACGGACTGCGCAGCAAGCAACATATAGATGTGTACGAACAAGTGGGTATGTTTCTATGCATTCTAGCGCATGGAAATTGATATAGATTGGTGCAGACGCTATTCAACCATTCGCTGGAAACCATTGGACATTACTTCAAACTTGTGCTCGAAGCGGTTGTTGAGTTCTCGAGGCAGTTAATTAAATCGGATTCGAACTACAATCATGGTGCCGAGCACCATGTTCCGAATTTTAACAAACATTACATATTTCGAGATTGCATAGGAGCTATTGACGGTAAACACGTTAGAGCCGTTCTACCGCGGAATGAGCGTAAGTTTCATCGGACGCAAAGGAATTCCGACAGAGTGTGCTAGCGGCATGCAATTTCAATTTGTGTTTTACATTCGTGCTTGCCGGCACGACAGGAAATAGTTATGATGCAAGAATCTTGTCTAGGGTTATACACAATCTTGAGATAGACTTTTCGAAACCGGCTCCTGGAAAATATTATTTGGTTGACTCAGGGTTCGCGCATCGACATGGGTACATGGTGCCATATAAGGGTTCAGATATATTGTACCACTTTCATCAATTTTACAACGGGGTGACCGATCGCAAGCGGAACTTTCGAAATGCACGGGAAAAGTTTAATTTCCGGCATCGAACGTGCGTTCGACGTGTGGAAAAGTCGTTGGAAAATACTCGATCGGATGCCAAGTTATAATTTTAAAGTGCAAACAGTTGTTGTAATTGCAACTATGGGAGTTCACAACTTTCTTCGACGAGCGGGTGTGGTGGATGAAACATTTACTAGAGCGGAGACGGACCCCGACGCAGTGGAGGTGGACCTCCCGGACGAACTGGAAGAAGTTGCAGCCGAAATGCATGCACTGGAAACCCAACGAAATGAGTGAGATATGTTCCGAGATTACTTAGCACATCAAGTTTGAAATTTATTTTTTATTCGTAATTTGATTGCCGCCCAGGACACGAAGTTTTCCTGAAAAATTAGTGATGTCGTTGTGTGGTGCTATTTTCTTGTCAGGAAAATGCAACGAAAATATGTGAACAACTTTTCTATCATTTGTCTAAGTGAATAAAAATTGTTGTGAAATAAAGAAAAAAACAACGTTAAGCAAGAAGACAAATGAAAAGCCAAAAAATTGACCGGTGGGACCCATGCTTGAACTTCTGATGTGGAATAGTCAAAATATGCTGCACAATCAATTATCACGTTGTATGGGACGAGGGGCATTTATGGAAAGTGGCACCATTTTTTGAATTAACCATTCCTGACCACTGTAGATGATTATGACAGGAAAATCAATTGTTGGAAATCAATAATCCCTCCCAGACAGCCGCTATAACTGAACTGTTAGATGGGAATGTTAATTTCTTAAGTGACAAAACGACAAGGGCCACAATGCTTAGTTTCATTCTTATCACACCCTATACATTGTTTTAGAACTTCTTAAATGGTATTGTGGCTATGTTAAACCTTAACTGACACTAAGGTTGAAGATTGTCAAATTTTGTAATTCAATAGGAAATTATGATTGAGAGCTCAAGTTCCTTTAGATTATTAATCCAGTAATTTATATTCACTTCTGTGATTTCAGGCGTATTTATCTCTTCCAGAGGGGACTGCTTCTGTAGTTGGGTTGATTGCTATGATGACTGATCATTACAGCAATTTGGTGAGACTATTCTAATTCTAATAGCCGGCCGTACATTTATCCTGCAAAATTCATATTAAGAAGAGCTGAAATCGTTAATTTTGATGAACAAAAGAATGTACAGGAGTTGATGACAAGTGCTCCTCTATAATGAAGACAAATATACAAAAAGAAATAAAAAATGAATGGAAAACTCCATGAATTAAGCTACTTGAGCCCTTTGGGTTACCCGACCCCACCGCCCCTCTCACAATGTGGGGGGCCCGAGGTGAATAAAATAATGGGCGGGCGCCCCATTGTGAGGGGGAGGCGTGGGCCCGAGTAATGCTACATGTAACCCAAAGGGTTCATGTAGCANTTGCTATGATGACTGATCATTACAGCAATTTGGTGAGACTATTCTAATTCTAATAGCCGGCCGTACATTTATCCTGCAAAATTCATATTAAGAAGAGCTGAAATCGTTAATTTTGATGAACAAAAGAATGTACAGGAGTTGATGACAAGTGCTCCTCTATAATGAAGACAAATATACAAAAAGAAATAAAAAATGAATGGAAAACTCCATGAATTAAGCTACTTGACCCCTTTGGGTTACCCGACCCCACCGCCCCTCTCACAATGTGGGGGGCCCGAGGTGAATAAAATAATCACCGGGCCCCCCCATTGTGAGGGGGAAGCGTGGGCCCCGAGTAAAGCTACATGTAACCCAAAGGGTACATGTAGCATTGCCCAAACTCCATTTGTGTTGTAAATTGATCTCGCAATATGAATAAATGTAATAATTTGGGTGCAAATGGTTTTTTGTTACACATTATTTAAATGCTTCATTCTTGTCCCCAGAACCCTAAATGATATTTTGTATTCCTTTTTTCCTCCTCTCTCTCCCATCAAATGGAAGTGATATTTGAAAAATCAAAATGCTAGTTCCAAACCAGAGTGGAATTTGTTGAAATTAACAATATATCGTATCATGAACAGGGTTCTTCAAGTTTCTTGTGCAATTTGTTCTGTAAGACTGCTTACAGTGAATAATTATTGAGAGTATTTGATAATATTAAATGCCAGTTAGCGCTTTCTTAGTTTTGACAAGGTAATGCTGTTGGTCTTTTCGAGTTTTGATAGCATTTTAATTGACTTGTGAGTACTTGGTCATGTGGAACTTGGCTTGACAGGCAGGAAGTGATAATGAACAAGAAAGCAATGATGGAGCAGGATCATCTAGGAATCCTCAAAAGCGTGCTAGGGGAAAACTCCAACCCACTACCTCTAAAGCATTGGACGTACAATTTATTTCACATTCCCAGACTTTTTCACCAAATCATGGTTGTCTGTCAGTGTTAAAGAAGAAACGCTCTGGGGGTATGTTATGTAAACCATAATTCAAGCTATAGCATGTATGCAGTAATGTGCTCTTTTTCTCTGTTGCTCCCTCTCTGGCGTCCAACCCCATTCAGGTGCAAAGACAAACATGCATCTGTACCACCGCACATTCATTAACAAACTGGTGATAGCACACAAGAAGCTTCTTTTTTCAGTTGACCATTAATTGGCTTCTTCTTTCTCTACCCTATTTGTTTAATGATTTATATTTAAAATTCCTAGATGCCAATGCAGGCACGACGAAAATTCAAGTCTTTAAACATATAGGTGCATTCCCTCTTGTGAACATTCAACTATTTTTCTGAATAGCCAGCCTTAACATAAAGAGAATCTCTATATGCTATAAGGATAACCCTTTCTCTTTGTTTTTATTTAATAAAATAATCCCAGCTAGGCCATAGCATAACTCACATCGTCAACTGTCATTGTTGGTTTCATGCACATTTGGGTGTCAAATCCACAACAGCTGACCTCTCAAATTGAGAGAGTTCATAGATAGGTTTTCTTTTTTATCTGCCGTAATAAGAGACACTCAGATGTAACTCTGAGTCTGGAGCTTGTTTCAGGAAGCCGACCTCGTCCTGTTGGAAAAAGGACACCAAGGTTCCCCGTTTCATTTTCATATGAAAATATCAATGCGGAAACGTATTTTTCTCCAACCAGGCAAGGTTTAAAGCTAAAGGCTAATGCCAACGATGAAGTTGCTCATGAAATAGCCATAGCTTTGGCTGAGGCTTCACAAAGAGGTGGTTCTCCCCAGGTTTCTCGAACACCAAATAGAAGAGCTGAGACTGCTATGTCTTCACCTTTTAGGAACGCTCAGAGAAAGGTAATGGTTTTGACCTTGTAAAATAGACCACGCTTCTTTGTACAATTTATGGACCTGCTGTTGGTTATAGGATTCTGTACCAGAAATGGTCAATGCGAAGCTCTTGGCTATGGATGAAGAAAATTTAGAAGGAAGTGTGGAAGCTGACACTGGAGAGTTGACTAGGTTTGAATCTCATAGGACTGAATCTGAAAGTCCTCGTACAGCAAGACAGAAAGGGAGAAAATTTGAATCCGCAAAGGTTGAAGTAGATTACAATAGTGAGAATCATTTGAATGACGTCAAGGAAGAATGTAGTAGGATGGAGGAAGGTCAAAGGATTGGTACAATTAGAGGTGATGTTGAGGTCACAGAACCCAAAATTTCAAGGTCCTCCATGGGTCAGAGAAAGAAAAGCAAAAAGGTTCTTTTTGGGAGAGGTACACCAATTCTTTATGAATTCTTGTTGTTTCATGTTTCAAATCCCTTTTTGTTCTTTGAATCATGTTCTTGTATGATTGTGTAGGTAAGCACGAGAGATTTGTCACTTTTTAACGATGTCGACCTAAAATTCGTCATTTTGTATTTGCCAATAATAGATCATGTGGTTGAAATAAGGAATTAATATGCTAGCCTGTTGTGGAAGCATGTTGACCAAACTTTCTTGTTTCTTATATTGAATTTAAATTATTATAGCCCTAACTTCACTCTGCTTTCTCCTTTGTTTTCCCTCCTACATTTGCTTATATAAGTATTTCAGCCTAATTATGAAACAGAAGTAAACATTATAAGAGTTCCTATACAATTTGATTAGTGATAAGAAACTTTGTTCATTGTTGAATGTGGGGGTGGGGACGGAGATTGGAAACTACTGCACCAAATTCCTTTGTCAACTGAGATCATGTTGCCCAAGAGATTCAATACACAATCGCTTAGGATATGGGCCTTTTTTTCTTTTAAATAATGTGGACCGCTCCATCATTATTGAGGTTGCTGCGTTGTGGAATAACCTTTATTTGTTGTTAAGGCACTTTATTTCTTTTTCTTGTGACATAAGTTCGTTTATGGAAAAAACTTTTTATATCTATACCAGTTGCCACTAACTTCAAGCATCATGCTGTTGGCATATGTTGATCTTTGTAGATGAAGATGCCTTTGATGCCCTGCAAACTTTGGCTGATTTGTCTTTGATGATGCCAACAGAAAACGAAGAAGGTAAATAATAATGTTCACATTTTTTATTTTAAATATCGTTGGAAGGGCCAGATTGACTATATAAATTATTTAATCCAGTTAGTTGCTTATCATGCAACTTGATTTAGTTTATAATGTTGGCATTTACATTCTCTGCTCGATAAATTTCATATCAGGTTCTTACTTTTATACACCATTTCGGTATAAGAAAATGTATCATCCGTGTATTTCTTACAACACGGAATTTGTGTAACTTTCGGTAAATGTGATGATGATACTGTCTCTGCAAATGTTTTTAATAATGATTTATAGGTTGTTTCTTCAGCAAGCAATTAAATATGGTGAGAGGTGAAAATTGTTTTGTTTGCAGTTTTTTCAGTTCTATTTTGGAGGAGTTTGTTTAGGGTTTAGGATTTCTGCTCACTTTTTGATTTCTACCCTTTATTTTTTAAAGTTTTGCTGAATGGTTCCATTAGATCAAGCTATTGCAGTTCATGGATTCACCATTTCAGTCATCTGTGGAATCATTATTTGGTTTTTCCAGTCTTCATTCATCATGTATGAATTTATTCTTTATTCAGTCATAACTTAATTCAATTTCGTCCTGATGTGTCAGAGTCAAGGGTTCGGTTAAAAGATGAAGATCACGATCATGTAGATGAATCTGGGTCATTAGAAGCTCAGCCAGTAAACCAGAAAAGGGACAGACGTAGATCCGCAGGGGTTAGGATGAAAGGTTACCTATCAATGATAAATTCTGAAGTGGCTTCTGGTAAAACATCAAAACCTGGAAAAGGTTCAGTTTCCGATGTCAGTGCTGTCGCTAAAGAAATTCCGGATTCTCATCAATCTATCTCGAAAACATCAAGGAGAAAGCAAAAGAGGTTAGCGTCAAAGGTGAGATTGGACATAAAAGTTCTCTCAGCTTTGCTCATCATTTTTATCAAATCTAATTTTTGGCATGAAATGTACAAAAATGTTATTGCAGATTCAAAATATTGAAGCTCGTCCTGGTGATTTCCTAGGGATTGTGGTAACTTTATATTCCTCATCCATTTCTTTTGTCTTGCACAATAACCTTTTTTCAGAGAATAATGGAGCTTCTGCTCTCTCATTTTGAATAGCACGGATCACATTCACAACTTTTACAAAATTGTTGAATTGTTGTTTTGACCTCTTTGTTATTGAGATCACATAGTAATCACAGACTTAGAAATACATTCCATTTCTCAAATAGTGCATTGATTACCCAAGCCAGTGTCTTATCCAGTCAAGAGCTCACTGAATTCAAATGATGCCTACTTCTTTTAGGCTGGAGATGCTGGGAAGAAGTTGACGAGCAAGAGTAAGAAAGCTTCGCAAACTGGTTCGCCAAAACTGATGAAAGTTTCTGAAAATTCTTCAAATACTGAGCTACGAAGAGAAGAAAGTGACTCAGCACAATCAGCTGCTCAGGTCCCTGTGGTTAACCAGGTTAACTTACCTATTAAAGTCAGGGGTAGGCGTAAGATGGACCTCAAAAAACCAAATAAAATTCCAATTGACCAAAGTAACGTGCCTTTCGCCTCACTGCAGGACAGATCATTTGATCATAAGGTTTAATAATCTCCGCTTTATTCAAAATTTGTTGTTTGGTTATTCATGTATTAACTTCCGTTTTGCAACTTTTTCTTTTTGTAGAAAAAACTGTCTAATTGCCTATTGAATCCTCGTGTTCAGAGGTGGTGTGCATACGAGTGGTTTTATAGTGCAATTGATTATCCTTGGTTTGCAAAACGGGAGTTTGTTGAGTATCTGTATCATGTTGGATTAGGACATGTTCCAAGATTGACTCGTGTGGAATGGGGTGTCATAAGAAGGTATATGTCTCTAGCTATTCATTTTTATGCTGAAGATGTAGAAGTATGTTAGACAATGCTTCACATCTTCACTCTCATGTTCATGCAGCTCTCTTGGCAAACCACGACGATTTTCTGAGCAGTTCCTGAAAGAAGAAAAGGAGAAGCTTAATCAATATCGAGATTCCGTTAGAAAACATTACACTGAGCTCCGTGAAGGTATCGGGGAAGGATTACCAACAGATCTTGCACGGCCCTTATCAGTTGGACAGCGAGTCGTAGCCATTCATCCAAAAACAAGGGAGATCCATGATGGCAGTGTGCTAACAGTTGATCATTCTAGGTGTCGGATTCAGTTTGACCGTCCTGAACTTGGGGTTGAATTTGTCACGGTAATTTATTCCCAACTTGCATCATTATTCTAATTGTATATCTATGGTATATGGTTTTTGGCTACTGTGTCACGTACATATACTATATTACGACAGCATTTGTATGAACTCTGATCATAATGATCTAAAAACTATTGAAGACTTTAGTACTAACTTCGATTTCTCATTTGTAAATTGCTTTATTCCAACTTCATATTCTTTTTAAAAGACCTTTTTCTAGAAAGAATGTGAAGCAACAAACTTCTGGTTTCATTCAGGTTCATGTTCATGCTTCTGCGTTTGATTTGTTACAATTTCATGTTACCGAATTCTTCGTTCTACGTATATTTATTTGTTATTTGCCCAATTTCACTGCTAGGATGGGTTTATGTAATTATTTACCTTTTGCAGGACATTGACTGCATGCCCTCAAATCCTTTTGAGAATATGCCTGCTTTGCTCTGGAGACATACACTTATTGTTGATAAGTTTTTTGAGAATTTCAATGAGTTGAAAATGAATGGACAAGCAAAAGAATACTGGAAATTTTCCCCGTGTCACAATCTGGATAACGTTGATGGTCTTTCCCATTCTTCTCCTGCTCATTCTGCCAGTAGTTTATTGAAGCAGACAAAGGCATGAGTTTTGTCTCCCTAGTTTTTCATTCTCAATTATTTGGAATAAAGTTCATTTAAACCTGATTCTAATTTCTTCTTTTTAGTACCGGATTCCATTGTCAAGGCACTTCCTAATATTATTTCAGATGGTGATTATTTAAGAGAGAAACATATGATTTGTTTGGAATTTCCTGTGCCTGTGGCTCATTAAAATCTTGTTTTATTTTTATGTTTTCGAATATCATGGATTTAGAAGTCTTATTGTGATCCTAGGAAGGAAAAGGAACCAGATTTGTCTGATAAATTATCTGATATATATGAGCAGACTGATTGTTTGATGAGTATAGTGGTGAAAATTCTTTCTCAAAACATGGACTTCCAATTCTAATTGACTATATTCCAACTATTGTGGACCTATGAAATTTTATCTCAGTTGTTTATTTAATACTAGTTGCTCATCTTCTGTATCAAAAGTTTATGTTCACTTCTGCTGATGAATAATAAATGTGTAGTTTTATAATCTTCAGGAGTATCTAAACAAAGAGTTTTGTTTGCCAGGTGGCTTCTGCAAATGCCAATGTGCAAACTAGGACTGGGCCTATAGAAACTACTATCAGTCAACAGCCCGCGTATTCTCAGCCTTGTTCACCCGCTCACATTCAGGCAAAAGAAGCTGATGTTCAAGCTCTTGCTGAGCTGACTTGTGCTCTTGATAAAAAGGTTATAGCATCCAAACTGCTGATGTACTGCATATGTGTTTTTACGTAATTGACACTGTCTCTTGCATGTTTTGCTACAAAACCTCCATTCGGAAAGAATTCATTTCATTTTTAAACAGGGAGAAATGAGATGATACTTGCGGGTCCATTGGAATGTGTGGTTGAAAATGAAGTCTACCATTTATAAATGATTTATAATATTGCAAACAGAGGCAAAGTTTGTGATATAGGGTATTTGAACAGTGTTTCAATATGTATGATATATGTGGTCACATTTTAACAAACTAGAAGAGAGCTCAACATTCATTTTGTAACATGTAGGAAGCTGTTGTTCTAGAGTTGAGACGCATGAATGATGATGTGTTAGAAAATCAGAAGGATGGTGATGGCTCTTTGAAGGAATCAGAGCCGTTCAAAAAGCAATACGCTGCTGTACTTGTACAATTAAATGAGGCCAATGAACAGGTATAGATCTCTGTAAATTAGAATTGACAATTGCTTTTGCCAGTTCTATATATCGGCAGAAGGGTTTGCAGTTAAATAGGTGCTATAGAGGGTCATTTTGTTTTGCAGGTATCTTCTGCTTTGTTTTGCTTGAGACAACGGAACACCTATCAAGGGAATAGTTCACTTATATGGCCAAGGCCAGTCAACAATTTCAGTGATCTTGGTGGCATAATGAGCTCTCAACCGCATGAATTAAGAATACATGTGAACGAAATTATTGATAGCTCAAGAACAAAAGCCCGAACAATGGTAGATGCAGCTATGCAGGTAGTGTTGTCATTTATATCTGCTGCTTCAGTATTCTGATAGAGCTTGTAGAATCGATTCACTATAAATACATTTACAACTCTTATTGTTGGCATGAATAGGAGAAGGAACATTTCCTTGACAGACATTGAAACTTGGATTAATGACCCCAGCTAGATATAACAAATAACGATGATGATGAGTATACGAAATTACTCATAATATTTACTGTAGAACTGGTGTGGTCATTTGTTGGAGTGTTGCTTACCAAATTGTCCTCTCGGTATTTTGTTTCAGGCAATATCATCACTCAAGGGTAGGGAGGATAGCATGGAGAAAATTGAGGAAGCTATAGATTATGTGAATGATAAGCTTCCATTGGATGATTACTGCAAGCCAGGGGTGAGATCTTCTACCTTTTCCTACAAGTTTCACAAGATCAATTGACTTTGTGAACGTCATAATTTTTGCAGGCACCTGATCGTAAGTTGAATGCATCCGATAAAAATGAGGCACAAATTCCTTCAGAACTGATTACTCAATGTGTAGCTACATTGCTTATGATTCAGGTAATTCTTGGAAGTACTAAGGCACTTTTCTTTTTTCTTAAAAACATATGTTTGGCTAAGCTTAAAAAGTTTACTTATAAGTAAATAAGTAGTTTTAAAATTATTTAATTCTTTTATTCATCAAAGTTGGGAAAACATTACTCTTTCGACACTAATGTAAGAGTCACTTTCAGTAAAAATAAATAAATAAATAAATTGTTTAACTTGAAAGTAAGGAAACGTTATCCAAATATGCTCGTAGAAAAGAATACTAGAAAGCAACCAAGCATGTTGCAGTCACCATTATTTTCATATGCTGATTCGAGTCATGGTTACGTAATTCCAGAAATGTACAGAACGAGAATTCCCACCATCTGATGTAGCACAGATACTCAATTCTGCTGTTACAAGTATGCAGCCGTGCTGTTCGCAGAATCTTCCTGTGTACGCTGAAATACAGAAGTGCATGGGTATTGTCAAGAACCAAATATTGGCACTGATACCTACATAGCCGTGTAATATCAGACCCTTTGCGCTTTGTCGTCGTGAATCTGAGATGCACGTTACGCTTTGTCGTCGTGAATCTGATATGCACACAATTAAGTTAACCGTTAATTCGGTTTCAGAACCTGTAATCCTATGAATTTTTCTTCCATTCCATTGCAATTGGGATTGATGTGTTCAAAGTTATTGCAGTCAATTCATTGGTATAAAACTCTGGCTTGAGAAGCTAAATTTTCTAGTTTCTGGTGAAGAGCAGTGATGGTTGACACCTTCATAGTGCGTGTTTGGCTTAGCATTTTTTTTTTTTACTTTTAAGTAAATATGCAATTTTAGTTGTCACTCAACTTTTCCAAATGTTTCATAGTTGTATTTAGTTATAAAAGTTTTATATGAACTTCAAAATTTTTTCAGTTGCCATTAACTTATCTTCCGCCAACTCTTTGTGGAAATCTTGCCTGCCATGTAATCAAGTCTATTAACTTTTAAAGTGATGAGTGATGTGAGAAATGAGATAACATTTTGACGAGTTTAATAGCAACTCAGAAATCCTTTGAGAAACGTTAAGTGGTAACGTAACACAGACTTTTAGAGTTATTAGTCATTTGCGCGAGCTCTATTAGTTTGAAGGTAATGTTAGTGTGTTGAATGTGTTGGATTCTCATAAATTATGTTTTGAATCAATGTTTATTCGAATTGATTCTCAGCTATCCACCTCTGAATAAATCAATTTGCAATAAGAAAACAAATTGATGTGAAGAAGTTCAACTAAACGAAAGTAGAAAAATGTAAAATTATAGACAAATAGAAGCAGCTAAAATTTAAGATCGACATGTTCTGTAGGTTATATTTAGGGTGTGATAACATTAATATGTTTCATATACTATAAAATTAGAAATGTCAGATTCAACATCCCATGTAAGTTAAAATTTATTGTACTAATGAAAATTATAGTATCGTAAGCAGACACTATTTATTTACAAGAAGCATGAGGTGAAGCATTTTTTCAAAACCAAATATTATACTGGTCACAATGTCACATAGAATATAAGGGTACCTCATCTTACAATGTAAATGTCGTAATCATTTCGCTATATTTTAGCTTCTTATACAGTGTCTACTCAGGTTGATGTGTTGAAAACTGGAAAGGACAGATTGCAGCTGGAGTCGAAAGCTTCGTAAAATGAGAAGAGCAGATTACAAATTGAGCTTGAGAAAGAGAAATCTGAGAAAGAAAAAGTATTACACTACTGGTTCCCTATAACAAGAGACACTTGCACAAGAATCTACATTTATACACATTGATTGGGGAAATTGAAGATATTTTTTAAATAATTCAATGCCCAGGAAATCTATTTTGAAATA